>APFE030365817.1:2554-163635 GCA_000404065.3 Pinus taeda | reverse complement strand
TAATTATAATTATTATAACCTAAATTACAATCACTTACAATTACTCACAATTACTCCTAAGGTCTGGTAAGATGGGAACCGAAAAATAATTTGGAGTTAACAATTTTTTTTTTTTTTTTTTATCCTTAAAATTTCTATTTTCCAGACATATATAACATATTCCGGCTTTCAATTATTCGTCTACGATTAGCATACAATGAATAAAAGTGAACGCTTTCGAGCCTTTATGGAGGAGATTTGTGTTGGTATTTCTTCAAACAGTTTGGTGACAAACTTCAGCAACACGTCAGATTTGCAAGATCATAAGCTCATATTGAAAATAAAGCCTTGTGCTTAGTGAAATTTGATTTTCAGGCATCTTAAAGAAACGAGGAACAAAATAAAATAAGAATGTGATGCATATGAGGAAATTCACAGATGTATTTCATCAAACATTTAACCTGCAAATCTCCATTTCAATACTTGTATCTCAATGCCATTATTAATATTGCAGCAATTGCATATTAAGTGTCCTGGGTTAAGTTGTTTCATCTTACTTTTCTGTTTGAAGATTTTGAAATAACTCTGGACCATAACCGACTGTAGATTTAGATTATCGTTTTAACCAGAAAGGCAACAATTACCTTTACAGTTCATCTAGCAAATCTATTTTTATTGTTTCATAAAAATTTAAAAGCTGGGATCGCCGCATGGTAGAAGATGAGTACTGTACCTCACAATTAAATGAGAAATTGTGAAAGGGTAACGTTTGACTTCAAAGGAAAAAAAAATTATTTAAATGCCAGCGATGTCTGAACGAATTCAATGCTTATACTCTGAATTAAACTGCAATTCTTACATAAGGGTGCTCTGATGCCAATTGATGGATTTACTTTGTGGGTTTTCCTAATTACTTTAAACCCTAACCAAGATCTACTCCTCTGTAAGAAATTAAAATTAATGCATAGCGGAACTTACTTTCCATCTTCAAAGGCCTCCGTATGCTATCAATCAGACAACTTCCAAGACTCTGGGTTGATACACTCCTGGTCTTGACTTGAGTTATTGGCTCTTGAGTCCTTCCAAGAACTTGCAATCCTTTTCTCTGGCTATCCTAAATATTATGACAGAGTATCTAGTCTTCAATGGAGCAGACAATTTTTCTGGGTTGATTGCAAGCCTTGGAGACTCAGCCCTTTTATAGCAGTGCAAAACCCTCATCCTAGGGCAGCCGAAATTTAGCTAATAATTGGGAAACAAGTCTGTCAAGAAATCTGGAATTTCGGATTTCATCAGATCTCGAAATCAGGAACTTTCCAGAAAAGTTGAAATAAATCAGAATAGATTCTGATTTCCTTATTTAGCTCAAATTTATTACTGCTATTATTTTAATCAAATATAATCGGTCCATTAACAATTATAATTGTTTAACATCATTCTATATGTATTCGTATCCAAATCCTTATTTAAATACGTATAATGCCATGACTTAATTAATCACATTATTTGGCATATTTTAATCATCACATAAATGCAATCTTGCGACAATATTTGATATCATAATCATAATGCACGTATGTCCAACTTAATTATTGTAATTAGACGTCTCTAAATCCAACATATATATATATATATATGATGGGTTGTTGTTAAATTCTTTTCAATTAGTTTTTTTACTATGAGCATTCAAAAATTGTCCTCATGGTAGATCAGCTTTGGGATTTGAAAAGTTGACACAAATATGTTTATTAATGTGGATACTCAATTAAACTCAAAAGATATTATAAATTATTTTTATTATTTATTTTTTCTTGGAAAATGTTGATATAGATAAATGTATAATTTAGAATCAACATAGCTTGGGCAAATTTAAAGTGCAATTAGTTGTATTATTGTCTAGAACAATAAATTCACATTAGGGAAATCCTACATACAACTCTATATTTCACAACTAAATATAACTTTGCATTAAAAATCTATCACCATTTAAAAATAGAATGTGAATGTTAAATAAACAAAGAATACTACTAGAAAAGAAACTATTTTACTAAAGGTTAATGAAGTATTAAAAATAACAACTCATGAAATTAGATTATCTTGAATTGAAATAAGTGGTTACATTTCACATCTACAATTTATCAACTAATTAAAAAGCAATAACATAAAATAATTAATATTTCATGATAATAACCTTGAACCAAAGATAAACACTCTCACATCTACAATTTATCAAGTAATTGAAAAGAAATAACAAAAAATAATTAATATTGCATGAGAGTAATCTAGTAAACACTCTCACTTCAATTCAAATAGAAGCAAGAAAGAAATAATCCTTCATTGAAATAAACACTCTCACTTCAATTCAAATAGAAGCAAGAAAGATGGATATTTAAATTTGTAACAATTCAATTGGTCTTTTACTAGCGAATTTTTGTTTCCATGACTTAATTTTCCTTTCAACATCAATGTCCCTATGTATATTAGCTTAATAAATCTCAAGGTAAATAGTAGCAATGATTGTGAGCTTTGACCTTTTGTGTCAAGATTACAATAGTTTTAATGTTAAACATTATTTCATTATCGAGGGTAACTATGTGTAATTATTCATCTTTTTTCCACCTCTTTCATTGAGTAGTAAAATGTTAGGTTCCTATAATACTAGTGATTACCCTATTACTATTGTAGTTGTATCCCTTATTAATATTGTTGTGCCCCTATTGTCCCCATATTGTTATTATTGTGCCCCATAGAATCCCTCTATCGTTATTTTTGTGCCTTTATATTTTTATTGTTAGGTCAGCTCGTTATATTGTCACTCCTTAGACTCCTATATATAGAGAAGAGGTTTTGTCATTTGAATCATCAAGGAATTGTTCATTTATGTAATGTAAAGGAGGTTTCCCCCTCAAAGAGGTTGAATTATAAGGCGTTCATCTATCTTTTCTATCTTTTTGTGAGTTGGTTTCATAACATTTGGTATTGGAGCTTCGGATTCTAGCATTTTGCTCCTCCAAATAGGACATCGTGGCATTTTCGCTATAACTTTTTTTCTGCAACATTTCAAAAGGGAAAAAAAAAACCATTTGAGACGAAATCGTACTGAACCTCAGGTCCATATTTTAGAGCTTTTCGCGCTGTATTTGTGGAGATATGATATGAGGAAGTTCGTTTTTTTTGCGGACTCTTGAATTATATTCCAAAAAGGTGACTTGGGGAAAATCGTCGTAACTTTCGCTTTGAGCATCAGATTGAAATTTCATAAGAAGGTATAGAAAGAGGATGGACTGTAGTTTCTTGTGTATAATTTTCAGAGCCAAAGGTCAAAACAGTGACACGTGGCATGTCATACAAGTTCCCTCTACTGAACTAGTCTATAATCAGGTCACTGCGGGAGATTTGGCATAACTCTTCCGTGGAGAATCCAATTTTGATTAGACTGGTGGCATTGGAAAGAGGACACAGAGGGCTACTGTAGGTCACAATTTTAGAGCTGGATGATTTGAAATTACAGAGATACATCAGGTTCAATATCAATCTCCTAAAAATTGAAAAAAGATGTGTAGTTTTCTTTTTAAATTTTTGCATAAGCTTGGTTTGAAAAATTAGTTTGAATGAATTCAAAGGGAATAGTAAAGCATTATTATCAGTAATTTATGCCCCGAGGAAAGAAAATGAAAACACCTAGTAAGTAACCTGAAAGCTCTAGCATGACTCATGAAGAAGAGAAATAAATGCAACATGATATATCAAAATTACGAGACCAAGTGCAACAAGTGTCACTTGCACAAATAGTAACAGAATCTAAGATGGATGGTTTAAAGAAAGATGTAGAAGCTAAGATGGATGGCTTAAAGAAAGGCGTAGAAGCTAAGATGGATTGTTTAAAGAAAGACATAGAAGATAAGGTGAATGACGTGGAAGCTACGATGGACGATTTGAAAATAGATTTGAAGACAGGCATGGAAGATTTGAAGACAAATTTGAAGACACATTTGACAAAGTTTCTACAAGAAATGCTTACTAATGGTAAAAGGGTAGTAAAGGAAACTCATGATGAGAACAAAAGAAATGTTAATCATGATTTTATAGACTCTAATGTTGGATCGAAGACCCACCATATTCCAAAAATTTATAAGAAGAAGTTTGATGGCAAGGTTCCCGCAACATGGATATTACAGATGGAACAATTTTTCAATCTAAATAATGTGCAAAACACACAAAAGGTACGTATTGAAACTTTATATTTGCAACCAAATCAGTTTGTATGGTATCAATGGCTTTGCTCTCATAAACCAATTATCACTTGGGAAATTTTTACGAAAGAATTGACAGCACATTATGAGGATACAAAAAGAAACACTTTTTTTAGCCAATTGATAAGTCTCAAACAAAAGGGTTCAATAATGGAGCACATTGAGGAGTTCCAAAAATTGAACATAAGGGTAAAAAATATTCCAGAGGAGCATAGGATTGATGTGTTATAGGGACTTTAAAGGATTAATATCCAACATGATGTTTGCCTTTGGGAACCTGACTCATTAGAGAAGGCATTCAGGTTAGCAAGAAAAATGGAAAGCAAAATTATGGCAACCAGGAAGCATACCACTCACAACTATAAGATGGAAGTGTTGTTGCCCCTAGTCTTCCACAACCTATAAGGTTGACAGCACAACAATTGGAAGAAAAAGAGCAAAATGGCTTTGTTACAGTTGTGATAGCAAATACACTAAAGGTCATAAGTGTGCTGAGAAGAAATTATTCTACATAGATTGTGAAAAGGAAGAAGAAAAGAAGAAAGAAAGTTCAAAAGAAGAGGATATACTCCAGGAACAAATCCTAGATAAAGAAGAAAAGAATCCAACCATATCTTGTAATGCATTGGTTGGAATTACCACTCCTCAAACCATCATGATAGAAGGACAAATCAAGAAGAAAAAGGCAATAGTGTTGATTGATTCAGGAAGTACCCAAAATTTTATTCATTGTAAGATAGAAAAAGAATTGAATTGCTTCCTATATCCAGCACGAGAGTGTCAAGTGATGGTTGCAAATGGAGGAACAATAAATTGCTCTGGAAAGTGCATAATATCAAGCTATCCATGGGAGAATATGTATTGACTGGCCCAATGCTTTCCATTCCAATGGGAGGTGCTGATGTTGTACTAGGAGTCCAATGGCTACAATCCTTGGGTACAATAGCTTTTAATTTTCAAGGACTTTTCATGAAATTTTCTGTGGAAGGAAAGGAAGTTGAATTAAGGGGTATTGCAAGGAAACTGGGAAAGATAATCAGATCTAATGGTATGACAAAGCTTCTAAAAAAGGAACAAAGAGGTGTAATTGCACAATTATGTTCGCTAGATGTTTCCACATCAAAGTCATCTATTTCTCCAAATCTCCAAAAATTCTTGGACAATCATTCCAAGGTATTTGAGACTCCCAAAGGTCTCCCACCTATTCGTGATCATGATCATGTTATTCATCTAATTCCAGGAAGTGTTCCTCCAAACGTCAGGCCGTACAGATACCCCTATACCCAAAAGAGTGAAATTGAACGCATGGTTGCAGAAATGCTAGAGGCTAGTATAATTCAACCTAGTCAAAGTTCTTTCTCTGCTCCAGTAGTATTGGTGCACAAGAAGGATGGATTATGGTGCATGTGTCTTGATTATAGGGAGCTCAACAAACTCACTATTAAAGATAAGTTCCCCATTCCTATCATTGATGAATTACTCGATGAATTGCATGGATCAATTTACTTCACCAAGTTGGATCTTCGTTCAGGATATCATCAAATCATAATGAAGATTGAAGACATTCCGAAAACAACATTTAGAACTCATGAGGGTCATTATGAATTTTTGGTCATGCTTTTTGCCCTTACCAATGCACCTTCTACATTTCAAGGTTTGATGAATTCCATTTTCAAACCCTTCCATAGAAAATTTATGTTATTGTTTTTTGATGATATACTAATCTAAAACAAGTCTTGGAAGGACCATGTTGAACATGTTGACAGGGTGCTACAACTATTGGAGGAGAAACAATTATATGCAAAAAGATCCAAATGTTTCTTTGGAGTACAAGGGGTGGAATATCTAGGTCATATTGTATATCATGAAGCAATTAAGGTAGACCCCAGCAAAACTAAATCCATTAAGGAATGGAAAATCCCCACATCCATAAAGCATCTACAAGAATTTCTCGGGTTGACAAGGTATTATCGCAACTTTGTTAAGAATTATGGGAGAATAACGACACCTCTAACAACATTATTGAAGAAAGATGCATTTTCATGGACTCCAGAAGCAACAAAGACCTTCGAACATCTTAAACAGGCAATGTGCCAAGCACCAGTCTTAGCTACACAGGACTTCCCAAAATCAGGGGATGGCCACCAGCTAGAGACTGCATTTGCAGTACTAGGAAATCCACAGGGTAGTGCCATGAATCAACTGAGATTGTGATATCTTCTAACTCCCTACTGGCTTAAATGTAGATCGATCTACAAGATCTAACACGGTAGGTGTATGTTTCATGTTTCGAAGAGCCAATGCATGCATAGTCTTAGCAGTAATGACATTTATGGCACTGGCCAAATCTATGAGCATGTTTGGAATTTCTACTACATTAATTTGCATGGTTAAAATTGGGTTCCCGAGATCCCCATATTTCATAGGAATGAATTTCCCCATCATAAAATCTAATAGCTTTCCCATCACATGAATGGTGAGTGGATCCCTTCATTTCTTTTTAGGCTTCTTAGCACAATATTCCCTAAGAGTTTTTGCATATATAGGTACATCCCTCATAACTTGTAATAGGGAAATCTTAATAAACAAATTTTGTAACTCCCCTAACAAGTCAAACTCAACTTGAAGGATATGCTTACTAAAAGCCAATCTTTCTCGATAGGGTGGTTCAACTTGGTGCTTTTGAGTAACTAGCGGCTGAAAAGGTGTTTGATTTTTACTAACTCAGTTGGATTCCTCTTCAACTATTTCTAGTTCCTTTGCCTTGCTGTGAACTTGTTCAGTGATAATAGGGGAGGGTTGTGCATCTACTACCCACCCAGATCTCAAATTCTTCTCACAAAGTACCGCGGTGTAGATGCTGTAAGAAGGTAGGTTGAGGGTTTTAGCTTGTTGAGCCCCTTTATTGTTAGGATTTAGATTGGATTGGATAGGAAGTTGACGATGAACAGGCTGATTACCAAGAGGAATATTAGAGGGCAACCTCGAGTTGTTTTTGTGGCATTAACTGGGGAAATTACCCATGAGGAGAAGGTCCATGCTAGTTTGAAGCCCAAGCAGAACTCGAACTAGCTTGAGGAGCCCATTTCTGCTAGGGTGGAAGCTGGTATTGGGGCCACATAGGTGGATAAGGCATGGACTGAGGAACCATATTAAAATTACTGAAATACTGAGATGGATCCGGAAGCATACCTCGATTTCCCATTGGTGGCTGAGGCTTCCATGGCTTTATAGGTCCCATAAAGTACAACTACTCCATCTCTTCGATAATCCCTTGAAAAACCACTTTCAATCCTCATAAGGAGGGGCATGAACTTGTTGCATGGTTCAGTTCATAGATTGCACATTCCTCTAATTGTTCAATGGGCATTCCCTCTGTGGATGCTTCTTCCTGCACTTTGGGCAAAATATAGCCATAGTTCTCTCCAATTCCACCTATTTCTATTTTACTTGCAACGTGTCCATTTGTGCAGACACAGTACTGAGGATGTCAGTCCTCAAGTTATCTAGCAGATTTCCAATTTCTGCTTTTGTGACACCTCCACTAGATACTTTCGTTGACCGAATCCCTTATTTATTCCTTGCAACTCCACTTGAACACTGGAACCACAACTCACAGATGGTATCAAAGTCCTCTTTTGATATATCTCCCTTTCCTACTATTTTTAAAAACTCCAAAGGGTCCTCTCAAAAGGCCCGGAGAAGGATAATTTTCAAGATATCCTTATCCAGGTCAGAGTGAACTGATCTCTACAATGTGTATTTCAAATGTTCCACAAATTCTTCCATTTTTCGTCTTCTTTCTATATAAAATTGAAAATTTCTTCCTTAATATCCCATGATTTACAGTAGTCGTGATGCTTCTCTAGGAAAGCGGTTTTCGCTTCATCCCATGTGGAAATAGTCCTTCCTCAAAGATCCATAAACCATCGTAGGGCTGTCCCCTTTAGTGTAGCAAGGAATATTTTCAATTTTTGAGCATCCATTATATAATCATACCCCCGACATACAATATCAAATTCGAACAGGAATGTGTTGGGATCTTCTGAAGTAAGCCCATGAAAACTAGGTAAAGTTGTTAAAGGAATGGGCTTTGTTGGTGCGCGAGTCACAAGATCCCGAATTGGGAAGTCAATAGTGTAGGTTGTAGGTACCATGAATATCCTCCAATAATCGCGAGGGATTTCAGCAGGTTCTGTAGGAAATGATGGAAGGGATCTTATCACAGGAGTCAAAGTTGCTTTAACAACACTCCCTCTCTCCGTTGGTGATAGAAGTGCCCCTACAACTTCTTCCTCTCTGTCATAGTGGCTTGACCCTTCAGACCCCTTCTTTGCAACTTCTTCTTCCCTACTAGAATGGGTTGGTCCCTCGAATGTTATCCTTGCAACTTCTTCTCCTTCTGTTACCAACAACAATACCCCTTCATTAGGTATACTGTTGCATGTCTCTTCAGCTGCTGGAGGGGTCTGTTGTTTCGAATCAACAGGGGGTGATGTGGATAAGATTGTCCCTGAGATCTTTTCCGTGCACCTAGCCTCACAGCAGCACGAGAAGATGCCTCTAATTCATCTTTTGCGATGATTTGCTCGATATAAGTATTCCTTCCTAAATCATGTCCTCCCTTCTTTGGGGCTCTTCCTCTGCCCCTTTTAATCAAATCTTTGTTCATGCAATTTAGTGTGATGAAAATGTCAATATTAGGTCACAATTCGCAGGACATGGAGGAGGGTGTCAAAACACCATTCCCTACCCACGAAGAGAGATCAATTTTTTTTTAACAACAGAAAGGAAAACAACTAAAGAAAAAGGAACCTAGGGTTCAGGGCCTGGAGAAAGGTGTTAAAGGACCCTTCCCTCCTGAGGACAAGAAATGAAACAAGAAAAGAATAAGCATACAATAAGATCTAAAGCTCGAGACCTGGAGCAAAGCATCAAAGGACCATTCCCTCCCGAGGGCGAGAGATTGGGTTTTGATAATACAGTAAAATCCAAAAGATAACTCAAACAAACCACTTGGCCCAAAAACAATAAAATCAATGAAAATCAAAATACTACGCTCAGGACTTAGAGAAGGGTAACAGTTCCCTCCCTAAGACAAGAGATTGACTCTCTCGTGGATACAAATCATGTCTTGCACGTTATTAGCCTTCCCCGACAATGACGCCAAAATGTTGGTGTCGGAGTGTGAATAAACTATTCAACCCCTTGCATATATTAATTCATCAATCCGGGGGCATACACTTTTCAAGGTAACATGTAAGGTAACATGAAGAAGCTAAAGTATTAGCAAAAATTGGAACTCTTTGCTCAGCCCCCACGAATAATGCATCTCTCCCTTCCTTCTCCTTCTCCCTCTCTCTTCCTTATCTTGGGAGTTCCTCTCTTAGTGAGGGCTTCCTATAGAACCTTAAGAGTTTTGACCTTGTAGCCCTTCTTTAGTCAAGGATAAATCATGCCTAATCAATTATCCTTTAACTTAATCTCTTAAGAGCTCCAAATAATATTACCCTTAATTAAAAATATATTAATTGAATAATCTGCATAAAACCATTCCCATTTTAAATTTAATCATACGTGGATAATATAAAAAACCTTATCAGCATTAAGGGCATAAACATATAACATGAGTTCTCTAAAATTCTTGAATCTTAGTTAAACATAGAACTTAGTAACTAATTTAATCAATTCATAAAATAACATATAACGAATTTCTCTATTTAATTTTAATAAATTAGCAACATAATAAATTAAATTAATAATGTAAATCAATGGATAAACATAATAAATTAGCAGCATAATAAACTTAGTATATATATAATTTATAAACCAATGGAATTAATAAATTAATAATAGGCTTGGTAACTTATTTCATCAATTAATTAAATAACATATAACTAATTTCTCAATCTAATTTTAATAAAGTAGCAACATGGTAACTAATTTAATCAATTAATTAAATAACATATAACTAATTTCTCAATCTAATTTTAATAAAGTAGCAACATAATAAACTTGACATATAAATAATAATATAAACCTCTAAAAATTAATTAGGCAAGACATTAGAAATTATAAATAAATAACATAATATAATGGTACTTATTAGAATAGAACTTATTGATTAATTCAATCAACTAAATAAAATATCTTATAACCCATCACACATTTCTATTTAATTAATAAATTAACAATATAATAAACTTATTATATCAATAATATTATAGACCTTTTATGAATTAATTACAAATTATCTACACAATAATGAAGAATTATAAATAGATTACATATTGTAATAGAACTTATTAATTAATTCAAACTAATAACATATAACCAATCTCACAATTTAATTTTAGATTAATTTATGAGTATAAAAACAAACTTATCATATAAATAATAATATAAACCTAAATAATAAGTTAATTACACTTAATCATTAACTTATTAATGAAGAATTATAAATAGATTGCATATTGTAATAGAACTTATTAATTAATTCAAACAAATAGCATACAACCAAGCTCACAATTTAATTTTAGATTAATTAATGAGTATAATAACTAACTTATCATATAAATAATAATATAAACCTAAATAATAAGTTAATTACACTTAATCATTAACATGAGAAATCATAAATAAAGAATTATCTTAATATAACAAGTAAAAATTATAAGATAATTAGTAAAAATAATAATAAGGACAAGGTAATAGTAATATATTCAGCAAAAATAATATCATATTAATTCAGAAATTAACTAAAATAATGGTAAATAATAATATTAAGCAGTCATTTGGTTGGCCAAATAGTCTTTACAGCTAACCTATTGCATATTTATCACAAACCCTTTTTCTCTTCTTTTCTCCGTAAATCAGTCCTAATGATGAGTCTTGGTCTAGACTCGAAACGTCGACAAATGTAAAGATGAACACTATGGAGAATCCGAATTCCTCTGAGAAACATGCAAGGTATATACAGGAGCAAGGTTACAATCTTACAGCAACCCAGGGTTTGTGACTAGGAAATTAAAGCATCGTTGTAACAGTAATAGAAATTAAATTGCAAAACTTAAAAAGGAATTGACAACAATCTATGGAAATATGTAACAACAATAAGAAAATAACTACAACAAGTAAAAAAACATACATAAAAGGAAACATGTAGCACCTAATGAGAAGAGCAGGCCCAGCTCTCTGATGAGGGTTTTGTTAACTCACAACGAAAGATAGAACAATAAAGGTACTTATAATTTATTAATCTATAGAAGAGCTATTACAATACATATCTCTACGCGGCAAACCCTTCGCATAGGAATGAAACCTCTTTGATACAATACAGGGTTAATAACATCTTCCCCAAAACCTGGCAACTAAATGCCCAAAAATATACAATAGTTCAGAACAACATTAGTGCTAAGAGAGCGAGAACATAAATGATCCAAAATGGATTAAAAATAGTTGTGAGTTGGTTATGATGTTTTAGTGTTGCTGAACAGTTGTTGTGAATTGTGGAACTGGTGCGACACATTGTGAGATCAACACTTGTTCCTCGGAATCTATGGACATAACAAGTTTTAGTGGTTTGCATCGGCCAAACCCTCATGACTTTACTTCAATAATTAAATATTCCAAGAGAGAGAAAAAGGGGTTTACCTCATAGGTTTATCATAATAAATGCATGTTAATGAGTGTAAAAAGGATAAAAGGATGGGTAGAAATGTATGGAAAAGTTAAGTAGATTTGGTGCCCAACATCTCTATGTGTAATTATTCATCTTTTTTCCACCTTTTTCATTGAGTAGTAAAATTTTAGGTCCCTATAATACTAAGGATTACCCCATTACTATTGTAGTTGTATCACTTATTAATATTGTTGTGCCCCTATTGTCCCCATATTGTTATTACTGTGCCCCATAGAATCCCTCTATTGTTATTTTTGTGCCTTATATTATTCTTGTTAGGTCGGTTGGGTTATATTATGACTCCTTAGACTCCTATATATAGAGAGGAGGCTTTGTGACTTGAATCATCCAAGAATTGTTCATTTATGTAATGTAAAGGAGGTTTCCCCCTTGAAGAGGCTGAATTTTAAGGCGTTCATCTATCTTTTCTATCTTTTTGTCAGCTCGTTTCATAACATTTGGTATGAGAGCTATGGATTCTAGAGTTTCGCTGCTCCAAATAGGACATCATGGAATTTTCGCTCTAACTTTTTTTTTATGATGTTTCAGAAGGGAAAACAAAACCCATTTAAGAGGAAATCACACTGAACCTCGGGTCCAAATTTTAGAGCTTTTCGCACTATATTTGCGGAGATATGATCTGGGGAAGTTGATCTTTTTGCAGACTCTTTAATTGCATTCCAAACAGGTGACCTGGGGAAAATCATCATAACTTTCTCTCTAAGCATCGGATTGAAATTTCGTAAAAAGGTACAGAAAGAGGATGGATTGTAGTTTCTTGTATATAAATTTTAGAGCCAAAGGTTGAAAGAGTGACACGTGGCATGTCATACAAGTTCACTCTTCTGAACTAGTCTTTAATTAGGCCACAGTGGGAGATTTGGTAAAACTCTTCCCTAGAGAATCCAATTTGGATAAGACTGGTGGCATTGGAAAGATGACACAAAGAGATACTGCATATCACAATTTCAGAATTGGATGATCCAAAATTAAAGAGATACATCAGATTCAATATCAAGCTCCTACAAAGTGAACAAAGGTGTGTAGTTTTTTTTTAAATTTTTGCATAAGCTTGGTTTGAAAAATTAGTTTGAAGGAATTCAAAGGGCATAGTAAAGAATTATTATCAGTAATTGATGCCCTAAGGAAAGAAAATGCAAACACCTAGTAAGCAACATGAAAGCTCTGGCATGCCTCATGAAGAAGAGAACGAAATGCAACATGATATATCAAAATTACGAGACCAAGTGCAACAAGTGTCACATGCACAAAAGTAATAGAATCTAAGATGCATGATTTAAAGAAAGATGTCGAAGCTAAGATGGATGGTTTAAAGAAGTCGTAGAAGCTAAGATGTATTGTTTAAAAAAAGATGTAAGATCTAAGATGAATGACATGGAAGCTACGATGGACGATTTGAAGATTGATTTGAAGACAGATTTGAAGACAGGCATGCAAGATTTGAAGATAGATTTGAAGACAAATTTGACAAAGTTTCTACAAGAAATTCTTACTAATGGTGAAAGGGTAGTAAAATAAACTCATGATGAGAACAAAAGAAATGTTAATCATGATTTCATAGAATCTAATGTTGGATCGAAGACCCACAATATTCCAAAAATTGATATGAGGAAGTTTGATTGCAAGGATCCCGCAACATGGATATTACACATGGAGCAATTTTTCGATCTCAATAATGTGCAAATTAGTTTGTATGGTATTAATTGCTTTGCTCTCATAAAAAAATTATCACTTGGGCAATTTTTACGGAAGAATTGACAACACATTATGAGGATACAAAAAGCAACACTTTTTTAAGCCAATTGATAAGTCTCAAACGAAAGGGTTCAATAATGGAGCACATTGAGGAGTTCTAAAAATTTAACATAAGGGTAAAAAATATTCGAGAGGAGCATAGGATTGATGTGTTCATAGGGACTTTAAAGGATAATATCCAACATGATGTTTGCCTTTGGGAACCTAATTCATTAGAGAAGGCATTCAAGTTAGCAAGAAAAATGGAAAGAAAAATTATGGCAACCAAGAAGCATACCACTCACAACAATAAATATGGAAGTGTTGTTGCCCCTAGCCTTCCACAACCTATACGTTTGACACCACAACAATTGGAAGAAAAAAGAGCAAAAGGGCTTTGTTACAGTTGTGATAACAAATACACTAAAGGTCATAAGTGTGTTGAGAAGAAATTATTCCACATAAATTGTGAAGAGGAAGAAGAAAAGGAGCAAGAAAGGTCAAAAGAAGAGGATATACTCCAGGAACAAAGCCTAGATAAAGAAGAAAAGAATCCTACCATATCTTGTAATGCATTGGCTGGAATTACCACTCCCCAAACCGTCAAGATAGAAGGAAAAATCAAGAAGAAAAAGGTAATAGTGTTGATTGATTCAGGAAGTACCCACAATTTTATTCATTGTAAGATAGAAAAATAATTGAATTGCTTCCTATATCCAGCACGAGAGTGTCAAGTGATGGTTGCAAATGGAGGAACAATAAATTGCTCTGGAAAGTGCCATAATATCAAGCTATCCATGGGAGAATATGTATTGACTAGCCCAATGCTTTCCATTCCAATGGGAGGTGTTGATGTTGTGCTAGGAGTCCAATGGCTACAATCCTTGGGTACAATAGCTTTTAATTTTCAAGAAATTTTCTTGAAATTTTCTGTGGAAGGAAAAGAAGTTGAATTAAGGGGTATTGGAGGGAAACTGGGAAAGATAATTAGCTCTAACGGTATGACAAAGCTTCTAAAAAAGAAGCAAAGAGGTGTAATTGCACAATTATATTCGCCAAATGTTTCCACATCAAAATCATCTATTTCTCCATATCTCTAAAACGTCATGGACAATCATTCCAAGGTATTTGAGACTCCCAAAGGTATCCCACCTATTCATGATCATGATCATGCTATTCTTCTGATTCTAGGAAGTGTTCCTCCAAACATCAGGTCGTACAAATATCTCTTTGCCCAATAGAGTGAAATTGAGCATATGGTTGCATAAATGCTAGAGGCTGGTATAATTCAACCTAGTCAAAGTTCTTTCTCTGCTCCAGTAGTATTGGTGCACAAGAAGGATGGATCATGGCACATGTGTCCAGATTATAGGGAGCTCAACAAGATCACTATTAAAGATAAGTTCCCCATTCCTATCATTGATGAATTACTGGATGAATTGCATGGATCAATTTACTTCACCAAGTTGGATATTTGTTTAGGATATCATCAAATGAGAATGAAGATTGAAGACACCCTAAAAACAACATTTAGAACTCATGAGGGTGATTATGAATTTTTGTTCATGCCTTTTGGCCTTACCAATGCACCTTCTAAATTTCAAGGTTTGATGAATTCCATTTTCAAACACTTCCTTAGAAAATTTGTGTTAGTCTTTTTTGATGATATACTAATCTACAACAAGTCTTGGAAGGATCATGTTGAACATGTTGATAGTGTGCTACAACTATTGGAGGAGAAACAATTATATCAAAAATATCCAAATGTTTCTTTGGAGTACAAGAGGTGGAATATCTCGGTCATATTGTATCTCATGAAGGAGTTAGGGTAGAGCCTAGCAAAATTAAAGCCATTAGGAATGAAAAATCCCCACTTCCAATAAAGCATCTGCTAGGATTTCTTGGGTTGACAGGGTATTATCGCAAGTTTGTTAAGAATTAGGGGAGAATAGCAACACCTCGAACAACATTATTGAAGAAAGATGCATTTTCATGAACTCGAGAAGCAACAAAGGCCTTCAAACATCTTAAAGAGGCAATGTGCCAAGCACTAGTCCTAGCTACACCGGACTTCACAAAAACCTTTATTGTGAAATGTGATGCTTTAGGAAGACCATGGCCATAACATAAAATTTAGACCATTCTAGGTTCTACAGTTGATTAATTACTATAGAAATAAGTCTTTTTAGTGTAGTGATCATACTTTGAGAGAAAGGAGTACCAAATGTTTCATTATTGTAAATTTTTTACATGATTTTTCTATGATGAGTTTGGAAATCATTTTGGTCTTCCTCTTTACTTTCTATTTTATCCTTCTTTATTTCTCGACTTCTCTTAATTGCATGCTTTTCTTATATTGTTCCTTTATGTTTAGTTGCATTGACGATGTTGTTATTGTTCTTTCTACATAGTTGGATATGTTTATAAATAATCATGTAAATCTATATAATGTTATGATGCTATGGGGTGAACTTAATGTATTAATGAAGAAATGCAATTATCAAAGCAAAGAACAATATATCCCTATGAGAAATTAACATGGTATGAGAGCTAGGCTGAAGAAAATCCATGGATATCACCCCCATGGAGACACTTTTGATGGAATCAAGAAGAGGATGGTGGAGGCCTAAAAGAAGCCTAGGACATGAAAGAAATCCTTGGTAGTTAGTGCATAAGAATTGCATGGTTAGGGTTTGAGAGAAACCCTAGTTTATGGCAAAGATTTGAGATTTGATGTATGAAACCATAACATGGTCTATGTGAAGATGCTTAAGCACTTGGGACACCTTTGATGAAGCCCTAGATGGTTGGTTGTTGATAAAGTTGGTTGAAGGCAACATTCTTATGTGGACTATTGATAATGATGGCTCTTGAAGGCTCATTCAAGAGGGAGAGGATCACCTCTCATTGAAGATAAGTACTCTTTGACTAATGATGTTTCTTTGTGTCTTTACTCTAGTTTAGACTTATGGATCTAATTGTTTTGATTATTGTTTTGATCATTTCTTATACTTCTTGCATATGTATTTGAATATATGTATGTAGCTAACCTCCTTTCCTAAGACATGATAAGTGGATCCCTCTTAAGGATCATTTGAGATGCACGAAAGAAAAGCTAGATCTCACAAGAGGTAAAAAGGCACTTGATGAAAAGGTGACAAGCACTACAAGCTACCTATGAGAAGGTGCACATGAACACTACAAAGTATGAATGGTATATTGTTTTAATGTTATGTTTTAGCTATAACATTGGATGAGTAGGTAAGCATGATGGTATGTTGAGAATGTCTACTTTGCAAATGGTTCATGCTTGCATATGAAAGAGATTTATATTTATGTTTCCTATTGATAAAATAATGCGCCTCATATTGAATATTTTGATCATGTTGATATTCTTGATTCTATGAGGCTACTTATTGCTAATCTTAGATATAGTGGCATAACTTGATGTTTTGCTAAAATCTATTGTTCTTGGAGATCCTGATTCTATGAAGAAGGCTAGTACCTTGACTCTAGTAAATGATACTCTTAACACTTGACATGCATAAAACATGCTGGATCTCTTATAAAAGGATACCTCCTTGATACTGATAATTCCCATGATAAGTATGATGAAAGTATGTTGGTACTCTTATTGTTTTGGTAACCTTGATGATAGAACTATGAGATTGATACTCTAGATATCTTATTAATCATGGTCATGTATTTGATAATAATTATGGAATATGGTAAAATTGAATACCCTAACTTGATGGATTGACTTGATATAAGTGATATTGTGATTATGATATTTGAAGTATGTTGTCACACCTGTCCGCTATCCCTATCATGTGAATCTAACCTTTGATGAAAGATTGATGTCATGATATGATGTAGCAACTCACATGAGCATGTTATGACCATGATGTTTGATTCTATGATCTATTGTTGCATAACTCTAGTAAAGACACGTTGATGACAAGAAAGAAGTTGAATGAAGTAGATTCCAAGTGAGAGGGAGAATCTCTTCTCAATATCCTTACTCTTATTGTTGTTTTCATCTTGTACTCTTGAAAAATTATTTATGTGAATTTGACATTATTGATCTGCAATGAAGTCCCAAATCTAAAGCCTATTGAGAAATTAGGGTTTTTCTCAAGTTGCTCGCATAGAACTCAGAATACGCATCCCTCGACGCACGCATGATATTGCCCATGTAGCTTCCAAACATCTAAAGTCATTCCCATTGTTGGTATCCGACTGTGAATAAACTATGCAACTCGCTTGCCTACCTTAATTCGTCAATCCGGGGGAGTACACTTTTCAAGGTAACATGCAAGGTATATACAGGAGGAAGGTTACAATCTTACATCAACCAAGGGTTTGTGACTAAGAAATTAAAGCATCACTGTAACAGTAATAGAAATTAAATTGCAAAACTTAAAAAGGAATTCACAACAATCTATGGAAATTTGTAACAATAATAAGAAAATAACAACAACAAGTAAAACAACATACATAAAAGGAAACACACAGCACCTGATCAGAAGAGCGGGCCCAGATCTCGGATGAGGGCTATGTTAACTCACAATGAAAGATAGAACAATAAAGGTACTTATAATTTATTAATCTGTAGAAGAGTTGTTACAATACATATCTCTGTGTGGCAAACCCTTCGCACAGGAATACAACCTCTTTTATACAATATACAGGTAATAACATCTTCCCCAAAACCTGGCAACTAAATGCCCAAAAATATACAATAGTTCAAAACAACATTAGTGCTAAGAGAGCGAGAACATAAATGATCCAAAATGGATTAAAAATAGTTGCGAGTTAGTTATGCTATTTTAGCGTTGCTGAACAACTATTGTGAATCATGGAACTGGTGCTACACGCTATGAGATCAACACTTGTTCCTCAGAATCCGTAGACATAATAAGTCTTAGTGGTTCGCATCGGCCAAACCCTCGCGAATTTACTTCAATAATTAAATATTCCAAGAGACAGAAAAATGGGTTTACCTCATAGGTTTATCATAATAAATTCATGTTAATGAGTGTAAAAAGGATAAAAGGATGGGTGCAAATGTAAGGAAAAGTTAAGTAGATTTGGTGCCCAACATCTATGCCCCACTAGCCTTTTGCATGCCCTCATGTAGCTCATCTCTTTCATAAGTCTTAGTTAGATCAGTTGTCGTCCTCGTGGAGCTCAGTGAGATCATATTCCTCTGGCATATCTGTTCCTCAAACCTTGTACCCCTCTGAAACAAGAACTTCCTTCCACCAATCATCTGGTACATTATATGCTGGGGTATAGTGCTTTGCTGGCAACCAAATGATAGGGAACTTGAACCAGATTCCCATCCACTGGACCTTGCATTTTTTGGACGCATGCAACATATCTTGGCACCCTACTTAGTTCCCATGCAAAATTTGGTACCCCAAATGGTTCCATGTTCCGGACGGATGTAGGTGACATCATCCACCTTTTTTGGCAAGTGTCGAGGCCCTCATCGTGAAACGTGAATATTTGTTTGGCACAAATATCAATGCACCACCTTTGTGTCCTCAGAATATGTTCTCTATTCCCCTCAATCTCTAAAAAGGTGTTGTGCTTATTGTACATAGTCACTGACTGCTCATGCTCTCCCGTCATCATAAGAGGCTTCATGGTTTGATTTGACTCAAACGTATTAGAAGCCTTTTGCCACATTATCTGATTGAGAGTGTAGGAGGTGAAAGCCCTTAAATAAATGACCCCCACATATGGGACTGATTAAATTCTTTGTTAGCATCGAGGAGATATCCATGCAAATAAAGCTCACACATCAAGTGTTGAGTTGCTAAGTCATGGGCCCTCAATATCTGAAGGAATTGTACGCCATCCTCGATCTCGTGACTGATTTCCTTCTTAATGCTCTCCAAACAGAAGAAAAGAAATTGCTCATGCAAGAACAAATCATACCTAGAAGTAGGAGGGCAACATGCCATTACCTCTTATGCCAGGCTGAACATATGTTCTTTATGAATCTTCAATTCTGTCACTTGTTCCTCCAACTGTTCTACCTTGAGTTGGTACTTTGCATGCCTCAATCGCAATATGTCCACGCGCTCCACATATTCGAAGATAGCCTTCGATGCCTGTTCCTAGGCTCTCTTCACTTCATTCTGATATCGGGCCACGACGAATTTCCAAGTTTGAATTTCAACTATCAAGGAGAACTCACTGCCCTCGAACAAATGCTCGATATGGTCCATTTGAATGGTAACAGAAGTTGTCACCACATTGTCCACCTACATTTTTGCTTTGTCCACCGTGGCTTTAGGCTTCTTACTCCGCCGTCTATATTTCCTCATGTGTTTCCTTAGCTCGTGTACCTACCTTCTCAGCCTCTAAACCTTTGTTTTTAGCTACAATGTATCCTTCAATTGTAGTTGGTATTTCTTTTTAATGGGTGGCCTTTGTTGCTCACTCAACTTTATCCACTCCTACTTCACAACCTCCTCATCTGGCCCTGCAGCTGATCCAGCGGAAGGTGGATCACTCAGGGGAATATCCACTGGGCCAACTGTTAGGTTCTCCTCCCTTAGTCCCTCCCTCTCAATTGTTTCTTGCTTGACAACCACCTTGAATGACCTTTCCATTGGTTCATCAGGTGGTGGATTACTCGAGCGAGTATCCACAGGTTCATTTGTCGGGACCATCCTGCTTGGACCCTCTTCCTCAGGAGCAACTGCTTCCTTCTTGATGATTACCGCGACCCATCCTCGAGTCATTTTGGTAGGTGGTATACCGACTGGAGGAATATCCATTGGAATTTCAACCAGAATCTCTCTTCCTGGTTCCCCTATTTCAGAAGCGCCCACTTCTTCTTCTCTTTTGGGTTCCAGGGCACCTGTTTCCCGCATAATACCTACCTCACCCAATTGTTGTTCTTGTGGCTCTGTTGTGTGTTCTTCCTCCCTCTGTCCTTCGGGATGGTCCTGTTGGGAGTCTGCAGCCAACAAACCAGTGGCAATTGGACCTTTAATCGAGCCATCAAACTTCAGAATAGGAGGAACATCAATCTCCTCCTCTATTCATCAGAAAGAGCGAGACACCCTCGCTCCTCTTGGGATGGATGAAAAAAAAGAAAATTGAAAAATGATTTATGCCTTGTCTATCTGAGCCCCAACTATGACCTCAATATATTTTCCTTTATCTTCAATAACTCTGCTCTGAGCTGAGATTTCCTCCTATGTGGTCTCCTATCCCATGATTCACACTAGTTCATGTGGAATAGTTTCAACCTCAGGATTTAATTCCTCCTCAATTTTTGGAGCTAGATGAGTTGGTGGTGGTTCTTTTGTGACACCATCGCCCGTATCCAACATTTCTTGAGAATATGGTGTTGGTACTATTCCCTCCATCATGACATTAATGAAAGTGGACTCATGTATCACCGTGTCAACCCCATCCATTATGTCTATAGTTTCTTCTTTTGTCAGTCCCACAATTACTTCAGCCTCAGGCCTCTCTTTCCCTAGTCCATCTTCCTCCATTGGCTCCATAGTCGATGTTGGTTCTTATGGAGAAGCCTCAGCTGTGGCACTAATGACTTCTTCTGTTCCAACTCTTTCCTCGCTTGGTTTTTCTTCCTCCATCAACCCCATAGTCGAGTTTGGTTCTTGTGGAGCAACCTCAACCGTAATGTTGACAATTTCTTCAATATTAGCCCTTTCTTGCTGCAACACTTTGTCTCCCAAATGTTCCACAGTCGAGGTTTGTTCTTATGTAACAGCCTCGACTACTCCTTCTGCTTCAAGTTCCCTATTTTTCTCCAATTCCTCGGTCTCCATTTCCATTTCCTCTGATTCTTCTTGGTCCACGTATTCATCTTCTGCTACTTGTTCTTCCTCCATTGCTTCCAGCTCCTCTCCCATAGTGGTTATAACCACTGCTATCTCTTCCTCTGTTGATTCTCGAAATGTTTCCCACAGGATTTAGAACCGGGCTATTGCATGCATAACCAGTAGCTGCACTAGGCCATGGTTGGTGATGACTATTGCAACTTGTCATGAGCACCGAGCAGATTACACCATCAGTTAGAGGATTTTTAACAGGAAGAAAGGCATGTTTAACGAGAAAGCTTCTGACTGTGGAAACCTGTGGTGAGCCAAAAATCTAATGTAATATTTAAATATGGTGGTGTACCTCCCTTCAGAAGTTATATATCTCATTACAAAACTTGCTACATTGCCCCATGGGTGTGGTAATGAATTCCGGTCATATCCTCAGC
Organism: Pinus taeda; assembly: GCA_000404065.3. Lineage (NCBI taxonomy): Eukaryota > Viridiplantae > Streptophyta > Pinopsida > Pinales > Pinaceae > Pinus > Pinus taeda. The sequence continues at coordinate 141,707 of APFE030365817.1, read as the reverse complement.
CTTTTTGGATGATGCTCTCACCAGCTTGCAGAAATTCTTTGAGGAACTCTGGGAGGGAGATTCTTCATGAAAACCAGCTTTGTCCTTGCTGGGGTAATCCACTATCCTCTACGATAGCTTCCTTCATGACAGGGATTTCTATCCCTCTAACCCGAGAGCTCTCTTTAACTAAATTGAGTGTGAATTCTATTGCAACTCCTTCATCGAACCCTTGCAACCTGTCAAGATAAACTTCCCAACTTGCATTTATGAAGATCTACCATACTTCCCGGTTGTTTTAAACCACTGTTGTATCCTTCGGCTCGTGGTGCATAGCCAACCCACCCATCGTTGTAGAAATGGTAATAGCATGGTGGACGTAGTTGGCTGGTAGGGGAAGAGTAGTAGCAATCCACACTAATAGCAGCGATGGTAGCAGCATGGTGGTCGTGGGGTAAAAGGGCAGTGAGAGTGACCAGTAAGTCTTGGGAAACATAGAAAATGATGGCGAGTTATGGCAGTACAATGGAATAATTACAGCAATTAAATGCAATGCATTGGGAAAAGACCAATAAGGTATTGGCATGCAAATTCAAATTCCAATGCGTCGTGGTCATTATTATGAAATCACGTTATTATTTTTTATTACTGTTCACATCATATTTGGTAATGATGTATCATTAATACGGTTTAAGTATGTTGTTGTTTATTTATGATGGGACCCCCCCAACTTAACTGTGGCTATCTGCGGCATGTACTTGTGTCTTTAATTGAATATTTTAATTAAATCTGTAAGAGTCAACGAAGGCATACCTGGTGACCTACATGGCGGTGGAGTAACAACACCAATGGAGTAATAGCACGATGGAGTAACAATAGTGACGAAGTAACAACACCAACAGAGTAACAACAATGGCAGACTAACATCAATGATGGAGTAACAACACTGACAGAGTAATAGCAACGATGGAGTAATAGCAACGTCGGAGTAACAACAACAGTGGAGTAACAACAGTGACAGACTAATAGTAATGGCGAAGTAACAACATCGATGGAGTAACAACAACGGCGGAGGAACAACACCGACGGAGTAACATCATTTGACACTTAGAAAGATTTTCAGGAGTAACAACATGAGCTATTACTTGGAAAAATTTCTTTCAGCTTCTCCTTGTCATATTTTGATTCTTATCCCTGCAAAAAGACTAATGAGCAAGTAGTAACAACATATATATATATATATAATATTATATATATATATATATATATATATATATTAGAAGGCAAAGAGAGCATTCTCTGCACCAACAACCATTAAACTAGATTTATCAGGGAGATGTTTGATGAAGGCATCCTTAGAAGTTGGATGGTGGTATAATTTCAGACGATGTCCTTTCACTAGGAAAGAAGTACGAGTTTCATCTGTTGAAAATAATATGGTTGTTCTATTGTCAATCTTATTGTGGAGACTTGATGATCTAAAGCTATCATTCTCAACTCTACGAAGCATTGATACACCTTGGAATAGTGTGAAAACCTTTTGAAGTTTGAGCATGAGAAGAAATAAAGTTATTAGACCAAGGACAAACTAAAGCTGGAGTAACCCTGTGGGGAAATTATACAATCTTGAATATTTCCAACACTTTGCAGACTTAAGAATATACCTCCCTTGGATCTAAAGAGAACCTATGGAAACTGTAGGGCTCAGTACAGTCACCCTTTTTTAGGCTCATATTTAAAAAGTGTGGAGAGTCCTAGTTTGAAGGAGGAACCAATCTTGTGGAGGAAAATTTGGTGGTTTCTTGGTTCTTGAAGTAGTCTATTCTAGATACTTGATTGAACCAATTTGAAGTACTCTTGAAAGAGGGTTGATCGTGAAGACCTTTCTGGAGTAGTCTTAGAGTATAAATCCTAGCCCTTGGAGATGACTTTCAAGACCTTTGGAGTACACATTTAAGCCTCTACGTATTGCAGCCTTAGACCTATGTGAGTAAGTGAATTTTTTGGGCAAGAGAAGTATTAAATAGTGAAGCCTTGGGTTGTTCATTGAAGACATCTTGAAGGTCTTGGATATAATATTGAAGACCATGATGCATCGTTTATGTCATCATGGGGTAACCTTGGATATCTTTGTTTGGAGACATGAAGAGCAATGGTGACACCTTCTAAGAAGACAAGGTTGCCATTGGTGACGTGGAGACTAAGGGAAGGCATCACTGAATATTAATAGGGCTCGTTGAAGAAGACATTGGGAGTCATGAAGTATAATCAAATATATCTTGACAAAGTAAAGTTAAGGGTTGGAGCCTCAAAAAGATAAGGTTGGTGCCTTAGAGGATAGGGTTCGAGCCCTAAAGGATCAGATCCCTCAAGAAACTAGGTAGGAGCCTGAACAAGACATAGGGTTGGAGCCCTTGAGGTTGGTGCCTCAAAATTAACAAGGTTGGAGCCTTGGAAGTCCAAGTCGATGCTTGGAAAATATAGGTTGGAGCCTAGGAGATTGAAGATCGGTGTCTTCACCTAGTGTTGGATCCCTACATATATTGTACTTGATTTATTGAATAAATTAATAAAAACATGTATTCTTATTGTTCATTGTGTGTTCTAAATATAAGTGATCTAACTGGTAAAAGTAACATTTGAAAAGAAATAATGATTCACCCCCATCTCAGTATTTCCAAAAATTGGAATCGAAGCCAATACCTTCACTCAAAGCCTATCAGTTTGAAGGTTGATCCTTAGAACACAAATGGAAAAGCCAAGGAAAAAAATCTCTAATCATCCTAAAGATGTCTCTTCCTCAACCATGAAAATTGAAGACAATCAAGTTGAGAAAGTTCCAGTGTTCAACGGAAAATTTGATGTATGGAAGGTAAGAATGAGAAATTTCTTAATTGATCTAGGCGTTGGAGTATGGGAATTAGTGATTACTCATAACATGACAAACAGAGAATCCAAGGAGTACAATGTAAAAGTGATGAAGGCAATCTTTAATGGGCTACCAAATTCTATAAAGGCCAATTTAGAAAAACAATTATCAGCAAAAGGTATATGGGACAAACTTCATGACCTTCACTCAAAATGAGAATTCCCCATGACCATTAGTTAAGAAGATGATGGAAAGAAAGAAGTAAATACAGAACCCATCAAGGAAGCTAAAAATAAGAATGATGACATCAAGGCCAAAGAAGACCTAGAAGAAGAAGAAAGCAAAGAATACTTTGAAGAAGATCTCGTGACTAAAATTATAGTTTCCATGGAAGAGATTAACAGTTTGAAAGGAAAATGAGGAACTTAATAAGAAAACACAAGATGGTGACCGAGACAAAAAAAGGAAGGATGTTGAACTTTTAAAGCTTCAAGAAATAGATGAGGAGCTCACCAAGCTTAAGGAGGAATTTCATCAAAAGAAGAGAAAGCATCATGAAGAAGTCACATCCATGACAAATCAATCGGATAAGGCAAAGAAAAGGGAAGAAACTTTGTGAGGCCACCTTGAACAAAGACTCTAGAGTTTAAACAAACTTGAAGCAGAGATTGGTCAATATAAGGAAGAGCTCTCCTACCTTAGATCTCAACTAGAAGAAGCAAGGAAACAAGCACAAGGAGCTGAGAAGGTGATGGAAGCTTTGGTATTCATAGAAGGACAATTTGATGAAGCAGATAAGGAGAGAAACACCATGACATGCCAACTAGAAGAAAAGGATGATGACATCACCAAGTTAAGATCATAAATCACTTCTCTTAAGGCCCAATCATGTGAAGCAACCAAGATGAAGGAAGAAATGGAGATCATACTATCAAAGAAGGATGAATTATGTAATAAAATGAAGGAAGAAATTGTCTTTCTTAGAAAGGAAGTTGACTTGTTGAATAAGAACTTGGAAAGTTCTCACACACTAGATGACATCCTAAGTCATCAAGGATCTCCCCTTGATAAATCAGGTCTTGGCTATGTAGGTGAATCCTCAAGCAAGAATGATAATGCTTCAAACAAGAAGGATGTGAGGAAGCTCAAAGTAAATATTTATGCTCCCAGTTCCAATAAAGGCAAGGAGAAGAGTCAAGACAACTATGGAAGAAATGCTACTCCAAGGAGACTTGTAGATCGTGTCAAGAATACAAAAGGAAATGAATATCACAAAAGAATCCCAAGGCAAAAAGACTTTGGAAGTACATCAAGGAAATATTCATCTCCTAGGTACCAAGGTAGCAAAGTATATTTCTTGGTTATTTCTATTATTGTACAAACTTTGGGCACATGGTAAAATATTGTAGGGCATATCACACAGACAAATATAATGGTCCCTATCAATCTTATAGAAGCAATTTTGCAAAAATAAGTCATGATTACTCATTCATAAACAAGATGGACTGCTTAAATTTCCATAACATTAGACATATGGCACGTGATTGTAACTTGACTTGGGTCCCTACACAAGATAGAACCATGACAACCAAGCTAGAAAATAAAGTTACACAAATATGGAGAAAGAAGAAAATTGGATCTGAACGTCTTTTGGACACTCTAGCCAAAAACACATGTTGTTGATTTAATGAAGACATCAAGATGTGATATCCCAAGTGTTTGATGATGAGACTCTGCAAAAAATGATACTATGCACTTAGTACAGAGAGTTCTAGATCATTTTTGTCTAAAGAAGCTAGAGGAGTTTATGCATGCTGGGGGAGTTGGTTCATGTAAACACGTCTATCATGGATCACATTTCCAGAAGGAAGAGCACCATGAAAGGGGGAGTAACATACCTATGAAGAACTACTATTGATGAAGAAAAGAAGTAGCCAGACACAGGGAGTACTTGGGCAGCTGGTTTACCATTGATGTCAAAGGGGGAGAGAATGTTGGAAGGGCAAGAATATTGCCATCAATTACAAAGGGGGAGATCGTTAATCAAGGTGGTCATTAATGTTAATATGGAATTGTTCATGATGGAAAATTCTTGTGAGCTATGATGTTGCCCTAGAATCCCTTTGATCACAGTGCCCTAGATGACCTTGAACTAACCATGAAGATGCCATAACCTCATGCATATTATGATATCCTTGCTCTTGATGATAAAGACCTAAAACCATGATGATGTCCTTGCTCATGATGACAATATATTCTTATTTGATAAGGATTCCTAATCCTGATGAAAATGTATGAAGCCCTAATCCTTATATACAATCCCTTGCCCTAACTAGCTCTATTGAAGAACAATGACAACACATTACATTTGATGACATGGACAATGATTGGAGACGTGACATGAAGGACTTGGAAATCAATTGATGGAAAATTGATGGATGTTGCACTATGACATATGGATGACATATCACTGCACTATTATTGGATACATGATGCTACACTATCATGATGACATGGATGATATTGATGACATACATAATGACACACTGTGATGAAGAGCTTGGAGATATAACAATAAAGAAGCCCTAATGACCTTGCTATCCTAATCACTTTCTGCACATAAAAATTTTAAGGGCGATCACAAATCAAAAATATTTTGGACACCTTGGAGGCATCCTTTCAGAATGGATCCTAGACCATCTTAAAGAGGACTTTTTCCTTTTTCTAACAAGCCTTCATTTGTTGTGAAACTCCCAGTAGTTTGTGATATATTCAGTTTTTAAGCTATGAAAAATATAATTAATGTTGAGCCAACCTATGCTAAAAGACACAAGTTTGCCTACCTCCAGAGACGTGTCCCTACAATTAAGCAACAAATGTGTATAAATAGAGACCATAGACCCTCATTTCTAACACAAAAATTTCTGTCAAGAAAACACAAATTTCGGTCAAACTTTTAGAGTAAAAATAGAGAAGAGGATGAAATAGATTGGAGGTTGTAAATGAGTATGAGAATTTCTTTGGGATTGATTTTATTGAACAACAAAATCGTATTAGCTCTCTGGTAATGATACTCAGACTGCAGGAGATGATACTCGGACTGTGAATTTCAGACAAGTGTCTATTTGAGGACAGTCCTGTGGAACACTACAACTTGAACCTATGGAAGCAACAAAATTGAGTTTTGTGGGAGCAATATCATTCTCGTACCTATGGCTTTATTTGAGAAGATAGGGATATCAACACTACTTCCATTACCAATCCGGATTTAACATCAAACTATTTGCAGTTCCCTATGGTAATTCCTCTGTGAATTGCTATAACAGTGTGTAGTACAGTCCAGTTTGACATTTTACTTAGCTCGGGCACCAACCAATGGATTTGTAGCAACATTTAAATAGGAAATATTCAGGTTTGATCTAGGAGGAATCCTTATATGAGATCAAGAGGATGTATAAACTATCCCTTGAGTTGAATAGTGACTCGTCTCCTTTCTTGAGAAACTAATTTGGAGCTCAGATTGACAGTGATTTTGAAAAGCAATGGTTGGGGTATTTTCTGCTTAAAGTTAGTCCTATTGTGGAGACTTGTTGATCTGAAGTTATCATCCTCAACTCCATGGAGCATTCTACACCTTAGAATGGTGTGAAAACCTTTTTGAAGTTTGAGCAAGAGAAGACATAAAGTTATTAGGTAGAGGACAAACTAAAGCCTATAGTAGCCTTGTGGGGAAATTGTACAATCTTGAATATTTCCAACACTTTGCAGACTTAAGAATATACCTCCCTTGGACCTGAAGAGAACTTTTGGAAACTATAAGACTTAGTACAGTCACCCTTTTTGAGGCTCATATTAAACAAGCATGGACAGTCCTAGGTTGAAGAAGGAACCAGTCTTGTGGAGGCAAATTTAGTGGGTTCTTGGTTCTTGAAGCAGACTATTGCAGATACTTGATTGAAATAGTTTTATTCTTGAAAAAGGGTCGATTGTGAAGACCTTTATGGAGAAGTCTTAGAGTATACATCCTGTCTCTTGGAGCTGACTTTGAAGACATGTGGAGTACACATTGAAGCCTCTACCTATTGCAGGCTTGGACCTATGTGAGGAAGTGAAGTTTTTGGGCAAGAGAAGTATTGAACAGTGAGTACTTGTGTTGTTCATTGAAGACATCTTGAAGGTCTTGGAGATAATATTGAAGACCATGATGCATCATTGACGTCATCATGAGGTAACCTTGGATATCTTTGTTTGGGTGACATGAAGAGTGGTGGGGACACCTTCTGAGAAGACAAGATTGTCATTGGTGACGTGGAGACTAAGGGAAGGTATAGCTGAAGATTGATAGGGCTCTTTGAAGAAGACATTGGGAGTCGTGAAGTATAATAAAATATACCTTGATGAAGTAAAGTCAAGTGTTGGAGCCCAAGAGGTTGGAGCCTTGAAAAGACAAGGTTGGTGCCTTAGAGGATAGGGTTGGAGCCCTAGAGGATCGGAGTCCTCAAGAAACTAGGTTGAAGCCATAAGCAGATATAGGGTTGGAGCCCTTCAGGTTGGTGCCTCAAGAGTGACAAGTTTGGAGTCTTGGAAGTTCAATTCGGTGCTTGGAAAATACATGTTAGAGCATGGGGGATTGAAGATCATTGTCTTCAACTCGGGCTGGAGCCCTACACATTTTGTACTTGATTTACTGAAGAAATTTAAAAAATCATTTATTATTATTGTTCATTTTGTGTTCTAAATATAAGTGATCTAACTGGTAAAATTAATAATTGAAAATAAATATTGATTCACACCCCTCTCAGTATTTCCAACCAGTGAGTGACATCATCTTGATTGGATACTTTGATTTATACTTTGATGGAGATAAAGAAAACAAAGTATCTACTTTAGGTTATGTTAAGAGTCTTGGATTAGGAGTTGTCTCTTAGAGTTCATGCAAATAGTGAGTTCCATCATATTCCACAATTGAGGCAGAATATCTGGTATCAGCTTGAGAAACAGAGGAATTTCTGTGGCTTAGGAAATTTCTAGAAGATTTACATGAGAAACAAATACATTCAAATCCTCTTTCGATTGAAAACACTTCTACAATAAATTTGGCCAAGAACCAAAAGTATTTGATCAAACGAAACACATAAATACAAAATACCACCTGATTTGACATCATGTTAAGGCTAAAACAATTTACCTTTGACATCGTTTCACAAATGAGTAAATTGTAGTCATCTTCACCAAAGCACTTGGAAGGGAAAAGTTTGAAAGATTCAGAATGATGCTTGGAATCACCAACATCCATTCAGATTAAGGGGGGGAATGTTGACACCTAATCTTTGGGATTAGGAAAATTTTTGTAAATATTGTAAATATTAGTAAGAAATAAAGAAAGTTAGAAGACGAAGAGACATTAGGAGATGAAACCCAATAGTCTCTCTCTCCTTATATATATTAATATTCTATCTTAATGCATCACATAATTTAACTTAGATTTACAAACCTGACATGATAGGAAAGACACTTAGAATAATCATATTAAGTAAATGATAGTAGTAAACATATGATTGAATGATAATAAGCACAATCCTTAGACATTTTTTTTCCTTTTTATGACATGTGAAGCATTAATGTGCTCACACAAGATGATTGAACAAGGACAGAATGAAGATAATGGTAACGTGTAGCACATGGGATGAATGGATGAGGGTAGAATGCACACATGTAGAGAGGCACCCATTAAAATGAGTTGAATCAACTAAAGTGGACATGGTGGGATAACGAATGAGTCAGGTGAGCACAAAGGATCACATATGAATGTTGAGATGGGTTGGGCGAAACTATTATTTGGGAAAAGTATGTAATACAAAACATTGACTAATTCAAAATAGAAGGATGCAACCTTATTCAATCTAGACCAATTTCTTGTAAGTGCGATAAGAGAGTTGGCTAAGGAAACAAGCATTTGACCAAGTATCATCTGGATTATAAGTTCTAACGTGAGATGAAGAGTTGGTGAGGGAGTTGAAGGGGAAATGAATGAGTTTATAAGGGTTTGGATAGTGTCCTATCACCCAATGTCTAGCATAATTGAGTGGGTTATTTCACAAGTCATTACATAATTTCCTTACATGAAAAACTATATGGAGATAAGTTCCTTTGAGTGAGACGAAAAGATAAGCATGCAAACACAAGACAAATAAATACACAAGCTTCTTCTTGAATAAATAATTTATATTTATTAATTATTCTCTCATATACATCCATTGAGCTATGGCTATTCTCTCTTCTTGCTTCACATTACAATGGCCCAACCATAGCTATATAAACACCAAACTTTTTAAATATGGAATCATGCAAACTCTAACTTTCCTTTCCTCATGCAAGCTAGGACTTCGCGCTTCAACTAAAATTTTACAAATTTTCTTTAACTAAACTCAACATTTTTTTTTTCTTGACTCAACGTTTCTAGACAAAGAATTAACCTTCTAACTCTTCCTCACTTGACTTCTAATATTATACTCAAATTTATTTCCTTAACATAACTCTACTCCTCATGCATTGCATGCATATGGGAGTAATTACTATTTCTAAAATTCCCCCTTAACTATGACCATATGACTCAATCTTAACGTAATCATGACTTAACTATGCTTGCAATAAAAAAATGACTCCAAAAACTTTTTACAATGCAATTTTTTCTTTTCAATTTCTTCCATATTATATTCCCTTAAAACTGCTTCATTTTCAATTGTGCTTTCTTGATGTAAGCTCCATATTTCTTCACTTGTTACTACTACAAATTTTCTTTAACTTCTTTTGTAGTTGGACTACTACCACAACTCTTCATCTTCAAACTATGAACTTTGCCATGTTTCTTCTTCTTATATTCGTGATATTCTTTCTACCACATTTCTTGATAATAGAATTTGATCTCTTCTTGAGTCCATTCTTGAAAGGTTTATTCAATGCTTTCTTCTTCATCTTCAAAAACTTCCATTCCCTTTCCTACATATTTTTCTTCATCTTCTCTTTGAGTTATAATTGTAACTGGATTGTTGTCATGTCTACTTGGAAACTCAAAATCAATGTTAAAAAAATATTAATTATGCTCTGCACTGAGAGCTTTCTTTATTTCTTATTTATTCTCTACCTCTTCAACTACATTGAGGCTATCTTCCATTATTATGTTTTTAGTGGATATTCTCATCAACAAATCATGAATCACTTTATCCTTTTCTTAATCATCAATTTTTGCTAGATCCTGCACTGCTTCATGAAAATTTATAGCTATTGCCTCATAACTTGCTACTGCAGTGGTAGCTTCAACCTTCAAATATTCATCAAACATGGCACTTTTCGTATTTCCACAACTAGTCCTTTTTTCAAAAAGAGAACAAAGATTTCATCAACATAATTTTCATTGACTCCGTGGTGAGATATTTGGGCATGCATGTGCTCATTAACAATTTCAACATCACCAAATTCATCATTTGTTCTTGGATTCATGAGAGATGCAATTTTAGCTCTACAAACCATTACTTCATATGAAAAATTGTCTTTGTTATTCTTGAACTTAAATGCCTCAAATGTTTATGCAAATAGATCATCATCAACTACAACCATACCAACTAGATCACACATTTTATTCACTTCTTTATTGCAAGCTTCACCATCATCAACTAGGTATATTTTTGGATTCACATTTTCACAACTCACTTTGGAGTCACCATCCACATGTTTCTCGTCACAGTGGGATCCACCATCATCTTCACCATCCACATTATAGTGGGCTTCTCAAGCATCTATATTCTCTTTCTCTACTTCACACATAGAGGCTTCAACTTCTCACTCTGCAACCTTTTATGTGTCTTCCTCATCTATATGCATGTTTGTATGATGGGTTTCACTTTTATAGTATTTATGACCATCATCCACATTTGAGCAGGATTCTCCAAGCTTTGTTTTCATCCTAGAGTCTTGCTCATTTACCCTCGAACCTGTAGTTAACTTTCTATTAATTCTTCAATAGACAGTAACAGCATTTGCTACTTTATGTTGCTTTCCTTTATACCAATTCCTACTTCCAGAGTCTTCCATGCTTCTTAGGAAGATGTACCTTTTTCTACCTTGCACAAGGACTTCTCATCCAATGCATGTTTTATGAGATCCAATACTAAGGCATCACATACTTAATCATATGGGTTATTAGACTAATACTCAATCAACTCTTTACATTGATTTTTTTTCATTTTGATAGTTCCAAAAAATTAATTTTTTTACGAGTAAATTTTGGAAGTATTATGAGATCTATTCTAATTCATTGATCCTCTAATTTTCTACTTCATCTATTTGTCTTTTAGATGCCCTGACTATGGTGAGAACCTCTATGAGCTCTTCAAAATACTTTACCTCTTCCTTTCGATTTCTTTTCTCGGTTTACTTCAATCTTGCTTTGTGACCCATGCCTTCTGTCTTTCTTTTGTCATTTGTCTCATTTTCTTATTTTTTCGACCTTCTAGAAATGAACATCACATGCACTCGATTATCTTTAAAACTAAAAATTTTAACCTTCACTTTCACTGTGGCTCCCAACAACTACTCACAACTTTGCTAACCTATTCTACACATATTCTTATGGAGGCTCATGTATACAATTTACAGTGGAGACTCCTTCTTTGGTGAGTGGTAGTGGATCTTTCCTCTTGATATGGTGGTGCCTTTGTAGGCTACTCACCTTAATATTTTAGTAATTGGGTTTACAAACTCTCAATGAGATTTAGTTTCTACTTATGGACCAATGAATGCTAACTTTGATTTGCGAGCTATTAACAATAGCCAAGGATCTTAGTGGAAATATACCATGACCTTATTAACTCCTTTGGTTCCTTGAAACCTTGTTAAACCTTGCTATGACACCACTTGTTATTTAGAGGTAGAGATAAAGATGCAAATAGAAGACAAAAAAGTACACAAGATTATGCTTGAATAAATAAGTTCTATTCATTAATTATTCTCTCATATACATCCACCGATTTGTTGTTATGCTCTCTTCTTACTTCACATTACAATGACCCAACCATGAGTATATAAGGACTAAATTTTCTAAATATGGAATCATGCAAACTCTAACTTTCTTTTCCTCATCCAAACCATGACTTGATGCTTTAACTAAACTTTTCTAACTTCACATTAACATAAATCAAAAAATTTATTTTCCTTAGCTTTTCCTCGGAAGAAAATAAATTTTTAACTCTCACTCACTTGACTTCTAATATTACCCTTAACTTGCTTTCCATCACTTAACTCTTCATACATTGTATGCATACGAGAGTATTTACTATTTTTATTTTGATCCATGACAAAGTGACAAAGTTGTGATCGAGGCTACTAAATCAAGTACGAAATTTGGGGATAGATTTGTATAAATCGTGTCCTCTTATAATTGTTAAATTGCTACACCAGACTATAGTTCACTTGGTTGTAACACATTTGAATATTTGACAGTTGTTAGGCCACTTGGGTTGTTGATTCTATAAGATTCCTTTCATTCATATAATTTGCATATTGGTTATGTTAAGGCATAGTTGTATAGACTCATTATCTACATACTTTAATAAGTGTTAAACTTATGAATTTTAATAATCATGAAATATAAAAAGTGAGGTGTAGTATGGAATAAGGTAGTTTAAGATTGAGAAAATCCATGAGATGAAATCAGTCACAATGCACCACAAACCTTTATTGATGGGCTACCTGGGTGTGCTAAGTGAGCTTCCCATGTGGGTGACTATAGGGGCATGACAATATATTTTTAGGTTAAATTAAAGTTTATGGTAGAGGTACTCTTTCAATGTCCTTCATAATGTATTTATATAGTAGTTATTCCCTAGTTTGAAATGATATCAATTACTAATATTACTTGGTTTATTAATGAAACATTCATGGTTTTCTAATTAATATATGAAAATATTTACCAAAATCTTAATAGCTAACAATAAATTAATATCAAAAAATACTAAATACATTTTGTATACTTTTTTATTACAATATTCGTAGAATTTTTTTTTACAATAAGAAGAAATTAAAAACTAAATTGTTATCTAAGAGATAATTAAATTATTGTTATTTTTTTATATATTTGTGAAAAGAAAATTGAGATTTGAGTATAAGATATATGCAATAATCAAATTTGTGACTTTTGATCCAAAAAGAAAAGGTTTTCAAATTGCATATATTGATGAATTTGGTGTTTTATTTATATTATTATTATTATTATTATTATTATTTTTTATATGATATTTTTGAAAAAATAAATATTTTCTCAATTGTTGTCTATATATAGAAAACATTTGAGAAATATTTTGTTTTTACCCTTATATTTATTTAATATCTTGAACATTTATATCAAAGTTTTAATTAAAGTAATTAAAAATTTCATATATTTAAAGAATAAATAATTTTAGCTCATGGAATGTAACACAATTCATAATCACTTTATTATGAAGTATTATGTAAAAGCATGAGATTTAAAGTTCAAATCCGGGTGAGTTAGGCCAACAAAAAAATAATATTTATTTATTTATTTATTTATTATATTTTTAAAATAAAATATGGCTATTGTAATTTTTTTGAAATCAAACTAATTTTAATTTATTATTTTTATGTAATTTTAATATAATTTTCAAATAAAATATATATTAAATTTAAAACTTAAAAATTAATTAAAAATATTTTAAATTCTCACAATGTTATTTTTTAATTTATAATTAAATTAAAAATTAATATAATCAATATATTCTAAATTTTATATTTAATTAAAAAAAATTAAGGGTATATATATATATATAATATATATATATTATATATATGAATAAACTAAATGATTAAATTTTATGTTGTTAAATATCTATTTTCAAAAATTTAAAATATAATGATTCCTATCCATTCATGGATCTCTATGCAAACTTCTGAATGTAAAGACAGGAAAGTTGTCAATATGGTATGAGATATGAACATGACAAAAGAAGAATTAAGGTCTAGGGAAAAATTATCGCTTTTGGAAATAAATTGAATAGTAAGATCAAGTGAATAGTAAGTGAAATAAAAACATTGCTATAGTAACAATAGCTAATAGCTAACATCATAAATTTAATGCTTACCATATAGCAATTTTTAGTAATTATATTTTTATTTTAAAACAATATAATATATAATATAATATAAAAATATGTAACAGATATATAATTCTTTTATCATGTAGATAGTTTTAATTTTTTACAAATACTATATTCTAATTTCTTTTAATTATCACATATATCATAAAATTTGCGTGTATAAATTAATGTATATTATAAAGATATACATACTTTTTTAACAGCGCTATGTTTTTTATGGTTTAAAAATTAACTTTAAATTTTGAATATTATTTTTATTATCATGTATATCATAAAAACTTATTATAATTATATAACATATAAGAGATATTTAAATTAGGATTTTGAAGACCTTAATAGGATTAGTTGTCACCTGTATGGTTAAAAGTACCATAAATTATTTTTATAATTCAATTTTTTCTTTAAACGTGTTGGTAAAATTAAAGGTATTTGTCCAAAATATAGGTGAAAGGACTTTAAATTTAGAATAACTTAGTGATTGAAATTTTATATTAATTTTATTTTAAAAGTATGATTAGGTTTTAAGAATAAAATGTGTGGGAAATAAATATGATTTTAATTATTAAAATAGAAACAACTTTATTAAATGATAAAGGAATAAATATTCAAAACTATAATGAAATAAATATTTAAAATAATAATGAAATAAATATTTAAAATAATAACTCATTAAAATTCAAAATTTAAAATAATAATGAAATAAATATTTAAAATAATAACTCATTAAAATTCAAAATTTAAAATAATAATGAAATAAATATTTAAAATAATAACTCATTAAAATTAACTTGAATTGATATAATTAATTACAAAATTTCCATTTTTGAATTAGCAATTAATTTGAAAATAGTAATAAGAGATAATTAATATTGTATGAGAATAATTTGCAATGAAATGTAAACATTCATATATATATTTTTATGAAAGCAAGCACTCAAGGAATAGTCTTACTTTGAAACATACACCATCATATGTCTTTAAAACTTATATCATTTTAAGTCTTTGAGATATCTGAATTGGTATTTCTAATTAAGACTCAAATTAGTTTTCAATCTAAAGGAAAAGTTCATTTCCAAGTTCTTATTTCTTTTATATAAAAGGAAGGGGAATGTAAAAAACTTCAATTCCCTTGTGAGTCGATTTCTCAAAATTAAACTAGTGAGTGCTTTTTTCTCTTCTTAATATCTTTTTTATAACCTTTTAAAATTGATATCTAAATCTTTAAATTTTGATTTAGAGCATAGTTTTGATGGAAGTTATGTTGCTCAAAATAACCCTAGAAGATGAAATACTTTTCCTTATCCTTTTCTCAAACTTTTTGAGCTTGGGAAGTAGGGACTTGATGATGTGATATATTTTATCGTGTTTTCATTAAAAAAATTCTTAACTTTACCAAGATAAGAAGAGAACAAATGCTCTTCCTACTTGTGCTAATTTAATATCCCACCTTTTAGATATTTGATATTTTGGAAATATGTTCCCTTTGGCTCTAAATGAAGCTATTGATCATTTTCCATATTCTATATAACATGTCACATTTCACTATAAAAAGTTATCCAATGTTGAATTCCTCTAAGGGAATTGTATGCCAATTTTCCCAATATATGAGGTTGAATAAAATTTATTACAAGGTTTCTTTGGTGAAAATAAGAATCTCTATGGGTACTTTTAGCTAGGGAAGTTTGCTAATTCCTAAAGCAATCAAACTTTTTCCATACCTATTTTTGAGGAATAAAATAAATTCAAAACATTTGTTGAGGAACCCCTAGAGTATGGCCCAATAAGGAGATTTGATGCTTACCTCAATAAAAAAGAGATAAGTGAGAGACACTACCTTAGAAGTCTCTCTCCAAATGATAGAGTCATTATCACATACTCAGTTCCCTTAATGACTTACACAGGTTATTGGGTACCTAAAAAAATATTTTTCCTTTACCTTGCTTGACAATAAGCTTTGATACCACTTTTTCACATAACCCTACTAAATTTATCTTAATCACACATGCAAAAACTTGACTTTTATCTCTAGTACATTTTTTCAAACACTTCACATATAAACCTTTCTTCAAATATTTTGTATACAACTAGTTAAGTATATTTTTATTGTAAACATTTATCAAGCATTTTGTATGACAAAAAATATGAAACAATGCACAAATTCTACTTGTAACACACTAACTCAAATATACCACTCAATCATGAAACTTTTGATTTTTCTCTTGAATTTATTTTATCAAATAGTTTGTTTGCAAGTTGTAATAAAACATCTTTAACACATTTCTCCAAAGACTTTGCATGAAATCATGCATAGATAAGCTACAACAATGATAGTGTATGATAATAGTATCCCCATCCACAAAACAAAATTTTCGTTGCGGTGCTTCATCAAATAGTTTGGATGCAATGAATCCTTAAACCATTTAGGAAATTGTTCAAACACCTTCCATGCAAACTAATACATATACCTTATCAAGGAATATCTCCTAAATTATAGAAATCCAAGCTTTTAAACTATACTAGGTGATCAATATGGTCCATGTTTAAGCTTGTGGAACCTTCGAGAAGAAAATTTATAGAAAAAATTACAACATGACCTATTTGATGCATGACTTTAGGAACATCTATGAAGCTTGAATTCCTTTGACCATATCTCATAAAATATCCCAACACAGGATCTAATTGTTGGACCATATGGTGAGTGGGATTTCCCCTAGCTTTTGGAACCTCCTCGAAGAAAAGTTCTAGCAAAAATGTAAACATGAACAATTTAAGGATACATTTAGGAAGCACAATTTCCTCTGATAATATTTCCTAATATTTTGTACCCCAAGATCTAAAAATTGAACAAGAGGTTCAATCATATTTCCCCTCACTATGATCCATGTTTCAGGTTCTAGAACCTTCTAAAAGAAATGCTATGAAAGAAATTGAAACATGACCTATTTAAATAAGATATAGAAAGCCTATCTTCCCCAACTAGTGTTTTTAAAAAATTTAATTTATATAAAAAGCTACATCAAAATAGTATAACAACTATAGCCATGATAAATTTGTTAAAGGGTAAAAGTTGAAAAGAGTAATTAAATAGTCATGCATAAGAAATACATGTCTTGTCTCAAATATTTTGTAAATTAGAATTCAAAAAGGGTGAGCCACTCTCCACCCAACCATTACCTCAGCTATGTTGTGATATTTCTCATAGTTTTCCACCCTCAAGCCAAATCTTGATGTCTTGAGGGAAATAATAAACTCAAGGATTCAATAGACAGTTTTCAAACTAGATTTTAACAGAAAAATTTAATGTCATTCTCCTCCACACACATAAAATAATCTCAACATGTATCCTTTCCATTCATTGACCAAGCCTATAGAGATTCATAAATGACAATGTAAGTAAACAAAACACAAGGGAGTCACAGGTCTACACAACATAAGCGAGCCATTTTCTAATATCTCTAGTCCATCGAACCTCCCTTCTTCAGAACCCTTTGTGCCACACAAAAAGATGACACTTCTGAGTCCTCAGATCCATCTAATCCAAGAAAAAGAACTACAAAACATTAAATTCATGTTATAGAAGTTATCACCAATTCATGCTTATAGAAGCCTAAGAACTAAGAATAAACCCCTTAATTTATCATCCCTCTTATTTTATAATCACATCTTCACTCTTCATATTCCCAAATTTTAACTTCTTCGGAAGACCAAGCATCAAATTAAAGGAAAATATTCACACAAGGTATGTTTTTCCTCTGCATTCAAGTTTCCTCCCTCCCCGAAGCATCATTTCTCATCTCTCACATTTTTATTAATAAAAATAAACATTAAATCATACAATAATGTTTAACATCAAAACATCAATGTTGAAACCTCTTGAAAGTACTGAACTCGCCAACATGTAAAGGGTATATCCCCAGTAAGAACTCCAAATTAGACCTGAGATTGTTTGGTGTAGGAGTCCCAGTAGTGGGTCGTAAGGTAATGCCTTAACCGCGATGTCACACAGAGGCAAGTAAGATAACTCTGTCAGTAGTAAGGGTGTGACTGATGTAGAGAGTCAAGTAATGTGTATGAGTTTCCAACACTTCAAAGGGAGAGGAAGGTGAAGGTGCTTTCCAAGTTGAAAGGGATCAATCTCAACTCGGCTAGGAACACACCACACAAAGGACATGCACAGCTTCTGGTGGAGCAATCCACTCGGATGTGGTAGTCACAACATACAAGGTAAGATAACATGCACAATGCTCATGGATCAGTCTGAGACAAGTGTGACAGTTGGTATAGAAAGGTTCATGAGAAAGGTTTGTTCGATGTCCAGCAAAGCAGTCAACTTGGACGGTGACAACATTAACAACATATGCAACACATTAACAACAACATTCATATAATTGCATATAAATTAGTTCATATACAAGTACATAAGTTAAACAACATATATCATTAAGGAAACCAGAACAATCCAACTACAATAACAACATATGCATGAAAATATGTTGGCCCTTATTATTAAAGAAGTGTAAGTCACAATCATACAATACACCATGTAAACCTACTAGCCCGAACAGTGGAACGTTGCAGCCACATCTGCCTTCTCCTCCAAAGAGATGTACTAGATCCATGCAGTGGAGAAGCCAAGGCACTGTACAATACTGTCTAAGCCTTCTTCAAGAGAGTCTTAGTATAAGCTTGGCTTTCCAAAAGCATTTACAATGAGTTATGAGGGACTATTTATAACAAAGGGTGGGGTGACCCTTGACATTCCCCTTTGTGAAATTTTAACTACCCTCGTGACTCTCCACCTACTTTATGACTGTTACATCCAACTTTTGACACTTGACTTACACTTGACATGACTCAACATTACAATGCACATGTACTCATGTGAGACAACATGGCTTGAGCAATCCTTGCAAGACATCACTAATACTCGGTCCATATTGGTGAGATAAACTCTTTGACATGCTTATGATGGTGAAGGTGGTGAGATGATGCCAATCTTAGTCATCCATGATGGTGTGCATGCACCTCATGGTGACATCTTGTTGAAGCGAACTCTTCCTTCTATTGCAACTGGTGCATTGGTTTGGCCCCTTCATCTAACTTGTCTTCTAACATACGCATGGTCTTCTTGGATATGGTTGAATCGACAACACACTGATGCATAGTGCTCGTGCTGATCTTCAAGTGTGTGCTAGTGGTCATGCACATCAACTTGCCAAAGTACATGTTCAGCCCCATTTGGACTTGATTCTTGTCTTAACCTTGGTGAGTGTATTGAATTGGTTGGATTTCATGTGTGCGCTCAACGACATGCATGTTGTTGAATCCCTTGCATGCGGCCAACAACACTGCTCACCATGTCTCCTCTGTGTCAGGTGCTGGGATGAATCCTTAGCTCGTACGAGCGCGGTTTCATCCGTGAGTGCATGGTGCGCCTACTGTTGTTCCTGTTCCTATTGTAACTCATTCATCCATCTATGCAGCTTGATGTTCTTCCTTGAGTTGTTGCTTCAGCACATGCAACTCCTTATTTGTTCCATCTTCTGCCTTCTCGCGAACTTCATGTCGTGTCGTCACTTCATCGTTGGAGTCTTTAAAGTTTCTCTCATCATCAATGGACCTACTTGAGCTTGCAACCTTGTTCCACCTCTGTGTTATCAACAACCCTCCTCTTGCATTCACTCTATTTATTGCATTCGCTACATTCGGTATGTTGCTTTCAGCTATTGTCCATGATACTTATTTTTGTGATACTCTTGCTTGATATCTTGATGTCCTTGTCTATGAACAACTTGATTTCTTCGTGGGTAGGCAAGTCCATAGACACTTATCAATTGCATCCCAAAGCATGCTCTGAATGATGTCTTCATCTTTGCTCTCCTGGAAACCATTGTACCTATACTACTAAGAGGCAGATGAAAACCTGTGATACCCGGAGACATGGAAACACTCATAGCAAGCAATCTGTCACTCAAAAACCAAAATGAACATAAGAGCTCACTTGTAACATACTTGGGTGAATGATCATGAAGGTTGCGCAATTTCGGCTGGGAGGTCGGGAGACTGACTCCCAAGACTTCTCAAGGCACATTATAGGCTACTGAGAGACTAATTGACTACTGGAACTACAAAATGCGTAATCCAGTCTGGCTACTAACTACTAGGATTTCACAATGCACAATTCCAGCCAGGAAGGATTGCTAGCCCAGGGACAGATTTGCGTAATTTATTGGGCCAAGAGACCAGTGGCCTCCAAAAATGCACAAAATAGTCCTAGGGTCCAATACTGGGTAGGAATGTGAAAATATAGAGAGGAAGGTGAGCCTCTAGATTGTGCAATGCAACCTTGGTGAAGTTAGAGCCTAGGCCAAGGTTTGCCTGACTCGCCGACAAGCAACTGAAAGCAGGTAAGTCAATGATGCATGATGACACTAAGTGATAGAAAAATTGATTAGCAGTGCAAGAAAAACATGAATGAAATATTTGGCAAATAGATCAACATGCATGTGGGTGAGGCAGTTCACCGGTTGGACGAACGTCTGTGCAAAACAATTTCATGCATGCGACAACAGTGAGATAGCAATGAAAACTAAAACAGAGCTAGGACAAGCTAGTATATATGTAAACTACAACAAGAATTCAAATAAATCAAGTAAACAATACTCCTACAAGTGAAAACACAAAAAGCGACAGGAATGTAACACAAGGTATGTGAAGCGAGCTTACCCGAAAACAACTGAGTTGAATGTGCTGACTGCTCCTAGATGTGAAGTGGGATGTTAGAGCTAGAAGGTTGACATGAGGAATGAGCTTTGTAGCATCCGGTTGATGAGCTTTGATAACATCGAGGTTATGACGTGCATGCTACGAATCTAGGGGAAGCAATATTTGGTGGGAGGTTTCAGAATTGCCACTTGCATGTATCCTCCAATTGCTAAACATAGATCCCTGAAACAAGGGATGCATTTGCATGCTACCTTGGGAGAAGCATCCCATGCATGCAAGATTGTTTTTGTTAGTCCCAGAGGGAACCTGTCAACTCAACTACACATGCAAGATACTACTCAACTGCTAGAGAAAAATGTGCATTTATAGTTGGGAGTTGAGCTAGTTCCCCAGGATATTTGCCTAATCTCTGGGTAGAGCAGCTGACTACTACCCATATTTGTGCAAATCTTGGGATGAACAACTTGCTGCTAGGAAAATTTACGCAAATGCTGCGAAGAGGGTTAGCCAGTAGAATCGCACAATCGTGGATCCTAGTAGGCTATCAAAGAGGATTGAACAATTCCTAGAGGGAAGGTTGGTTTCCCTCTAGAAAAGCACAATTTTCAAGGGAAATCTGCTCAGCCTGCAGCTGGACCAAGTATGGGTGAGCAGCCTATGAGGGCAATGGATCAACTATGGTCGACAGGCTACCTTTATGCGAGGAAAACACTTGAAGCTTGAGTACTTGACGAAGCAAGACAAATTATTGCATAAGGTTCATAGGGAGGCTCCAAAATAGGCTAAGGAAAAATTTTGGAGGGTGGTTGTAGCCGCTACAACACGTGGTGGCACATTGGTAGAACTCCAACTCTTTGAATCAACCTTGTTCGTGAAAAGAAAGTCTAACACCTCCGGAAGTATTGTTTAGCTCTCAGCTCATCTTGGCTTCACACTATTCTAATTGTAAGATGTAGCATCTGCGAGACTCTTGGTTGATTGACACACATTCGAAGCCAAGCCAACACAGTTGTTTCAACTGGGGTTGAGAGTTATATAGGTGCACAAGAAGTATAGTTGTCAGAGTCTTAGTTTCGTCTCTGGTGTTGTTCCACTGCTAGTAGGCCTAGACAGTACCCTAGTGGGGTCACATAGGAACACAAGCATGGCTCCATTACCAGCAAGCCTGGTCAGTACCCTGAAGGAGTTACTTGCATCACCTCCCTGTGTAGGAAACCTTTCTCTTCTTTCACCTTATTCATTTTGAATTTTGATTTTTTTTTTTTTTACTTTTCATTTCTTTTCATTTTCACTATGCATAGCACTTATTCATTTCGGAGGCAGAAGAGGAATCCTAACTTATTGATAGCATAAGAGGTTGTTCGAGTAGAGAAGTAGTTTACTATATCTCTGATGTTCCTGTTAAGGTTTTTCCCCTCACCTTACTCTACCTGACAAAGTTGATAAGGGTTAACCCAAAATAAATCGACTAGAGAAGGTGACACTAGTTAGTGCGCAAGTGTTGTTTTTACACTAAGGTTTACTTTGAACAATACGTATTTTCCTTCAACATATCATGGACTAAAAGTAACAATCTCATCACATAGAGAAAAGATGACAGCTAACCAACTAGTGATAGTTGTACAAGCCCCCTTGTACTTTACCTAGCTCGCTTCAAGAGTCATACATGGTTTCATGCAAAACTAATGTATGAATGAAATAGGTGAACAAACTAACAATCAACAAAGAAAAGCAAGAGAAAAAGCAAAAATGAAAGCAAAGCAAGTAAACAAGCAAGCAAGAAACAAACAGGAAAACAAATCACATAAGAAAACAAGCATGCTAGCAAACAACTGAAATAAAACACTGCTCCTACTCCTACACTAACATACATGGGCCTGATCACGTGAGGTGATACTTCTAATGCAACCACCAACACATTGGTAGACCCATGTTGGTGAAGGCTTGGTCCTCGAGCAACCCAATTGTGCGAACCAGCAAGCAAGAAAGATATAACAATGAAGACAACCACACTCCATGATTCAAAGTTCCCACGGGACATAAGTGAGTACATGTGCATGACAGGCAGTCCGCGGACTTATCATGGTGATGTGTGACACTACGTGCAACTTTGAAGCATAAGCACACTCTTGACAATGACATGCAAGCAAATGAAAGAAACAAAGATAACTTGTGCCGCACATGAGTGCTTGCAATGCAAGACTCCTCCAATGCATGAGCAATGGGATCATATAGTTTGAGTGGAGGAAGTAACATCTGAGTGTTGGATTGATCTTGAGTGCATACAGATGAGTGATGAGGAGCTTTGAGTGTTTGAAAAATTACCTGATTGGAAGTGAAACCAACCTCAAGACAACAAGGGCTTGACATAACCATCAGCTTGAGCTAAAGTTCCTCGACAGTCTATGGGGTTTTTACTTCGTTGATAGATGGATATTCATATACCAATGGCTTAGACAGATTAACAATGAGTGAATCAACATCATGGTCAAATGATGAGGTGAAGAGATCACGAAAACCAAGATCAGAAAATTCAAGATGTTGTTCAGCATCCTCATGGTTTGATGAATCACACAGAGGGGTAGATGAGAAGGAAGGACGTTCACCCTCTGCATTTCTAGAAAAAGCAGATGAAAGATCAAGTGGATTTCCAATGAATGATTGGTCCTCTCTATTGTTAGATGATGGCATAACATACATTGTGTCTTGTGAAAGATCAACAATGGGTGCACCCGTGGATGAAGACACACACGTGGAATCATGGATGGCAGGTTCACCAATCATGTTAGGAAAGAATGGAAGGGGCTCAAACAGAAGGGAGTCATCCTTCATCGAGTTTTGATGCTCAAGATCCCACTCATACTCTTCATGAATGATAGCACATGTTGGTTTTGCAACACCAACTCCATTAGTGGGTTGTTCCTCATTCACAACAAGTGAAGAGTCCAGAATGGACAAACATAAAACAACGTGATTCAGAGGGACACCTATGTGTGAAGATAGAGGTCGAAGAAAATAATGCATATGAGAACTCGAAGGACTCACAACCAAATCTACGTGAAAATCAAGTGGAGTGATGTTGGGAGAGTGTGAAGGATGAATTGGTGTGTGAACATGATCCTCAACATCACTGAGCAATGCTGGAGCTATTGAATTAGAGAGAGGTGGATAGTCAGTTGAGACAATGCCTGTTCCCACATGAGATTGCACAATCCCATCAATGAAGAATGTTGAGGGAGGCTTGATATCAAGTTTCTATTGGGACGAGAAAATTTCTTAAGGAAATACTCGAACTAGTCCAAAAGATAATAAAATTTCATCTAGCTCTTTGGAGCTTGAAACTGCAAGTCACAGAAGCATTGCTAAAAATCAATAATGGATTCATGTAGAGCCCTCCATTTTTGTAAAAAATTATGGTCAAGATAGTCTGGATCAAATGATAGAACTTGTCTTTAATGAGATCACATAAATTCTCAAATGAGTGCATGGTGTCGCCGATAGGCTGAGCACCCAACGAAATGGAGATTTGCGAAGTGTGTATGAAAGAAGAAAACTGGCCTATTCATTAGAAAACTCATCTTCCTCATAAATCATGAAAATAAAGTTACATAAGTGCTCAGGCCTGGCCACATTGCCTTCACCATCATGTGTGAGTGGAAAATAAACCGAATAGCTTCCCCGAGATGGAGACATCTTCACGATTTGAAAAACACCAAGGGGGAAGAAGAATGCAAGACTCCATGAAAGATATGCAAAGGTTAAAAACAAGATGAGAGAACACTTCTTATCATCAAGCCTCCTTCTAGCGCCAGAAATGTTGATGGTGTTGGACCCGTCAACATGTCAAGGGGATTTCTCTAGTAAGAAGTCCCAATTAGACCTCATACTATTTAGTGTAGGTGTCCCAATAGTGGGTCGTAAGGTAATTCCTTGACCGCAATGTCATACAGAGGCAAGTAAGATAACTTTTTCAGTAGCAAGGGTGTGATTGATGCAAAGAGCTAAGGAATGTGTATAAGATGTTCCAACACTTTGAAGCTAGAGGAAGGTGAAGGTGGGTTCTAGGTTGAAAGGGATCAGTCCCAACTCAACTGGGAACAAACCACATAAAGGACATGCATAGCTTTCGGCAAAGCAATCCACTCAGATGTGATAGTCACAACATACAAGGTAAGATAACATGAACATCAATTATGGATCAGTCCATGATGAGTGTGATGGTTGATATTGCAAGGTTCATGAGAAAGGTCTGTCTGATTTCTGGTAGAGAAGTCGACATGGACAATGACAACATTAACAACATATACAACACATTAACAACAAGATTCATATAATTTCATACAAATCAGTTCATATACAAGTACGTAAGTTAAGCAACATATATCATTAAGGCAATCGGAACAGTCCAACTACAATAAAAACATATGCATGAAAATGTGTTGGCTCTTATTATTAAAGAAGTGTAAGTCGCAATCATACAATACACCATGTAAACCTTCTAGCCCCAACAGTGGAACATTATAGCCACATCTGCCACTCCTCTAGAGAGATGTACTAGCTCTGTGCAATGGAGAAGCCAAGGTGCTTTACAATACAATCCAATCCTTCTTCAAGAGAGTCTTAGTAGAAGCTTGGCTCACCAAAAGCATTTACAATGAATTATGAGGGACTATTTATAACAAAGGGTGGGGTGACCCTTGACATTCCCCTTTGTTATAGTTCAACTACCCTCATGACTCTCCACCTACTTTATGACTATTACACCCAACTATTAACACTTTACTTACGCTTGAAATGACTCAACATTACAATGCACATGCACTCATGTGAGACAACATGGCTTGAGCAACACTTTCAAGACATCACTAACACTCAGTCCATATTGGTGAGATCAACTCTTTGACATGCTTACGATGGTGAACGTGGTGAGATGATGCCAAGCTTGGTTGTCTATGATGGTGTGCATGCACCTCATGGTGACATCTTGTTGAAGTGAACTCTTGCCTCCATTGCAACCAGTGCATTGGTCTGACCCCTTCATCCAACTTGTCTGCTAACATGCACATGGTCTTCTTTGGTATGGTTGAACCGAAAACACACCAATGCATAGTGTTTGTGCTGATCTTCAAGTGTGTGCTATTGGTCATGCATATTAACTTGCAAAAGTACATGTTGAGCCCCAGTTGGAATTTCTTCTTGTCTTCACCTTGGTGAGTGTGTTGAATGGGTTGGATTGCATGCATGTGCTCAATGACATGCATGCTACTAAATCCCTTGCATGTGGTCAACAACACTACTCGCATGTCTGCTCTGTGTCAGCTGCTAGGATGGATCCTTAGCTCGTACGAGCGCAGTTTCATCTGTGAGTGCGTGTTCCACCTACTGTTGTTCATGTTCTTGTTCTAACTTATTCGTGTATCTGTGTAGCTTGATGTTCTTCCTTGAGTTGCTACTTCAGAACATGCAACTCCTTCTTTGTTCCATCTTCTGACTTCTCATGATCTTCATGTCACATCGTCACTTCATAGCTGGAGTCTCCAAACTTGCTTTCATCATCAATGGACCTGCTTGAGCTTGCAACCTTGTTCCACCTCCTTTTTGTCAACAACCCTCCTCCTGCATTCACTACATTCACTACGTTTGCTACATTTTGTATGCTTCCTTCAGTTGTTATTCATGATGTTGCTCATTGTGAAGCTTCTGCTTGATATCTTGATGTCTTTGTCTACAAACAACTAGATGTCTTCATGGGTTGGTAAGTCCATGAACACTTGATCGACTACATCCCTAAGCGTGCTTTGAATGGTGCCTTCATCTATGCTCTCCTAGAAACAATTTTAACTGTACTGTTGAGAGGAAAATGAACACCTGCAATACCTGGAGACATGGCAACACTCATAGAAATATATTTGTTAGTCAAAAACCAAAATGAACAGGATAACTGACTTACAACATACTCGGGGGAATGATCATGAATCTTGTGCAATTTCGACTGGGAGGTCGGGAGAGCGACTCCCAAGACTACTCAAGGAACAGTTCAGGCTAATAGGAGACTGACTGAATACCAAAATTATGCAATGCACAATCCATTCTGGCTGCTAACTACTGGGATTGCACAATGCAGAATTATAGTTGGGAGGGATTGCTAGCCCAAGGACATATTTGCACAATTTCTTGGGGCAAGTAGCCATTGTACTCCAGAAATGTGAAAAACAGTCCTGGGGTCTAATGTTGTGTAGGAATGGACAAATCTATAAAGGAAGGCGAGCCTTCATTTCCCAGATTGTGCAATGCAGCATTGGTGAAGGCAGAGCCCGGAACAATGTTGGCCCGACTCACTGATGGGAAATGAAAATCAAGTAAGTCAATGAATGCACTGGAACAATAAGTGGTATCAAAATTTATTAACAGTGCATGAAAAACATGAATGAAATATTTGGCAAACAGATCAACATGCATGTGGGTGACACAGTTTGCCGGTTGGGCGAACGTCCGTGCAAAATAGTTTCATGCATGCTACAGCAGTGAGATAGCAACGAAAATTGAAACAGAACTAGGACAAGCTAGTATATATGTAAATGATAGCAAGCGTTCAAAGAAATCAAGAAAACAATAATCCTACAAGAAAAAACACAAAAAGCGACTCAAATTTAGCACAAGGAATGGGAAGTAGGCTTACCCCAAAACAGTTGATCTGAATGTGTTGACTTCTCTTTGATGTGATGTGGGATGTTAGAGCTATAAGGTTGACACGAATGAGAACTACAGTGTTCGGTTGATGATTTTTGATAACATTGAGGTTGTGATGCGCATGCCACGAATCTAGGGGAAGCAACACTTGGTGGGAGGTTTCAGAATTGCTCCTTCCACATAACCTCCAATTGCTAAATATAGATCCCTGAAACAAGGTATGCCTTTGCATGCTGCCTTGGGAGAAGTAGCCCATGCATGCAAGTCTATTTTGATCAATCTCGGAGGGAATCAGTTAACTTAGCTGCACATGCAAGAGACAACTCAATTGTTGGAGAAAAATGCACATTTTTTGCTGGGAGTTGGGCTAGCTGCCCAGAAGATTTGTGCAATTTCTGGGCAGATCAATTGACTACTATTGATATTTACGCAAAACCTAGGCTGAACAGCCTGCTGCTAGGAAAATTTACACAAATATGATGGGAGGGTTGGCTGGCAGGATTGTACAATCCCAGAGCCCAGCAAGCTTTTAGAGAGGATTGTGCAATTCCTGGATGGAAAGCTAGTTGCCCTCTAGAAATGCACAATTTTCAAGGGGAAGCTTCTTAGCCTGCAACTGGACCAAGTTCTGGTGAGTAGCATGTGAGGGGAATGGATCAAATGTGATCAACAAGATGCATTTGTGCGAGTAAAACACTTGAAGCTTGAGTACTTGATGAAGCAAGACAAAGTGTTGTGTAAGGTTGGTAGGAAGGTTCCAAAATAGGTTAAGGAAAAGTTTTGGAGGGTGGTTTTAGTCGCTACAACAACACCCTATCATTATATGTTCTTAATGACATTACAAATTTTAGTAGTACATTTGAATTATGTAAATTTTGTCTTTAAAATTATGTATAACACCCAAGAAAAGGGTATTTTAAATTTGATACAAAAGCTTTATGAAAATATTGTACATTATGGAATAATGATATCAATAATTCAAAACATTTTAGAGAAGAGGGGGATCTCATATATAGAGTTAAAAATTCTAGCAAGCCTCATATTTTATGTATTTAGTTTATGCTAATAAACTTCAAAACATATTTATTTTTCATCCTCAAAATACTTGGAGCTTAAGCCATTACAAAGGAAATATTATTACATTTCTTAAATGGTCCCTCTAGAAGGTGTGACTTTCACATTAGAAGAGGTCAATTTATTTGGAGGAAATGACTTGATAACTTGGTATAACATTTTGGTTGTAAACAATTTGGAGTGACTTGTAAATACCTTGCAAGGAAAGAGATGGGTTATTGTTCCATAGAGGAGACTCAACATTCCAATTTTAGTGTAAAGTGTATGGCTCCCTCCTTTGTGTTGTCCCTTGCTTGATTTGACCTTTAATGATTCTTTTTTATTTCTAGGCATAGGCATAGTAAATATGATATGAAAATGATATATTTAAACAATACTAAGGTATTACAAACTCATGTGCAAGAATGCCTATATTACTTAGTGCAATGGATCGAAAAGATTGCAAATAATATAGACAATGAGCAGTTAGAAAAACATAACAGGCACACACATCAACACAACAAATAATCAAGGAGTTCACCAAACTTCCTAGCTATGTCTCTTGGTCCAGCTTTCAATGATGACCTCTCTATTATGTCTTCAAGAGTAGATTATTACAAGTGTGAGCTCAAATCGAGTCTCAACACAACAATGACAAAGCAACAGGGATTTACTTGAATTCATCAAGTGTACAAGAGTACATAGAATCTCCCTCTTGCTCTCACTCTTTTGCTTTTTCTTTGTCTCAGTAACTACCTTCCTCTGTTTTTGCCACTGACTGGCTTTTAAGCCTATCATCACTTGTCTATCCGTCTCCCCATTCGGCTATCTAGTTTTCAACCTCTGTCCATTCAAATCCCCTCTTAGCATTAAAAAATCATTTTAAAACACCTTCAGGTATGGTGGCCACCTGTTTTTAAATGAAAAGGACCACTGGCATGGTTGAAATCCCCAGGAATATGTTTCTTTGTTTACACAGAGAAATACACTAAAAAAACTGAAAAACCTACAAAAACTCTTTCTATCGAACTTCAAAAGTCATTGAATCTACCTTATAATCCTATCGGGTCCACCTTTGGTTGTTGTCACATGCCCACCGTTGATCTATGTGATCTCAGATCCAATGGCTAATATTCATTTCGGGTGGCTTATATGGGCAGAGATTACCCGCCCGAAAAGATGGTTTTCTCTCTCCTGCACCAAGCGATGTGTTAGCTAGTGTATGGGATTGGGCGGAGCCTATCCAATACCACCTACCGCTTGAAATCCCACTCATTACGAAACTAAAATAATATAAGGATGCATCTATAATTCCTTTCAGGTTTAGCTTTACCGCTTCGGGGCATTTTCCTTTGTATTTCAATTTTTATATGGAAATGCGCTAATACACAATAAAGCCTGACAAATCCCTTTATATCGAAACTCAAAACTTATAGAGTAGTGTTTATAAAACTTGTTGGATCTAGCTATTGCAAGTCACATTTGTAATGGCCCTACTCCTTTGTATCGCTGTGATGCAATATTGCGATGTGATATATCATAATCGCATATCGCATAGTCCTTGGGCCGCGATTAGTCCTCCTTGTGTTTTTAGCAATGCGATATTGTGAGTAAATCTAGATTGTTGATCTGTGTGCTTGATCGACGGTCCTCATTGACTTGCACTAATCATTGTCAGGATTTTCATATGACTGCCTCCAATATCTTTCACTGGCGTCCACCGATTGCGATATGCCGATTAGATCTAGACCGTTGATTGGTTCAATCTGACGGCTCCTATGTAACATCACTTCCACCTTTTCTTAGCTTTGTTTTTTGCCTTTCTTTCATTGTTTTCCATTGTGATAATGTTTCTTATAGTTAAGTATTTGAATACTTAGAGGTTTTTAGGATCCATTTTGGGTTACACCTTCCCACTGAAAAGCTTTTAGACCACCAAAAGTTGGTTTTTAGGCATCGATCAAGTGAGGATACATCTCCCTCACTTTTTTAACTTCTATTCATCATGCTTTTCTCAGATTTGAACCTTTAAGTCCTATCCTTAGGTACTCAACATCCCCTCAATGTGTAGTTCTTACCTTCCTGTCCAGAACTATGTCTTCCTGTAACTCATTGAGATATTCAGGCAACAGATCCTCAATAGAAGGCAACTGACTTCACTCTTCAGGATCTTCAATCATTGATGGTTCATACAATCTCAAGTTTTTTGCATTAATGACTGAATAGATCTGCATATAAGCTGGTAAATCGAGGTGAAAAGAATTTTCACCAATTTTATCAAGTATCTTGAAAGGCCCATACCTTATTGGTTTCATCTTCTTACGTTCACCTTGCATTCTATCTTTTCTAATGTACAGCTAGACTAGATCACCAATTTGGAAACTATTCTCAACTCGATGCTTGTCATGTCTTGCCTTATACTTGGCTTAACTTATTTCCAGTTGTTCCTACACTGCCTGGTGAATTTCTTGGATTTTTTCAATGAAATTGGTTTCTTTTTCCACATCACTGCATCCATCAACTGTTATGTCTTTACCAAAGACAAAATCCAAGGGAGAATTTGGTATAAAACCAAAACAAGTCTCAAGAGGAGATCTATGAGTAGAAGAGTGCTTGACATGATTGTAAGCATGCTGCACATAGCACAAATGCTCATCCCAAAGCTTGGGATGCTTGCTGCAATAGCCATTGAGCAACTGGATCACTATCTTGTTGACCACCTCTGTCTGAACATCTATTTGTGGATGAAATTTTGTGCTATTCTTCAACCCGGTGTCCATCAACTCCCATAGATTTGACCAAAACTTCCCAACAACTCGAGAATCTCGATTAGATACAATAGAAGTGGGTAAACCAAAATGAACCCATACATTCTTAAGGAACAACCTTCCTGTTTGTTCAGTTGTAACCTACTTGTTACAGGGTATCAAACTACACATTTTATTGAACCTATCCACAACAACATACAAATAATCATGACCCTTTCTAGATTTTGGAAATCCCCAACAAAGTCCATGGAAACACTTTCCCAAGGACGAGAAGGAATTGGAAGTGGAGTGTACAAGCCTAATTTTCTATTATTGGGCTAGCTTATAACACACATAGTACACCCTTTGATATATCTAGAAACTGTCTTATCCATTCTTGGCCAATAATAGAACCGTTGCAATTGTGCAACTGTTTTACTTACACCAAAATGACCTGATATTAGAGAAGTATGTGCTTCTCGAATTATGTTAAGTCTTTAAGTTTGAGGAATGCATAACTTTCCCAAATGATATAAGAGTTGGTCCTTTACATAATAATACAATTCTTCTACTTGTTTTCCATGACTTAAAGTTGCATATACATCTTTAAAATCTACATCTTGAGCATATTGTTCAATGTAACTTTCATGCATTACTGAGTTATGCTTAAGTATAGTAGATGCATTTATGATTGGTCTTGATAACATATCTGCAACCTTATTGTGTATGCCCTTCTTATAGATGATGAAAAGATGAAATGCTATAGAAAACCCATCCACCTATAATGTCTTGATTGTTTCAATTTAGTTTGTGAGTGCAAATATTGAAGTGGTTGATGATCTGTATCTATGGTTGTTTCCTTACTCATTAGGTAATGTTTCCACTTTTTCACACTTTCTACTAATGCATACAATTCTTTATCATATGTGGGATAATTAACTACTGTAGTAGTAAATGTCTCAGAATGATAGCATATGGTTTTACTGTGTTGCATCAACACTGCTCCCATGTCATAGTCACTGGTATCTATCTCAATCTCAAATGAATATTGAAGATCTAGTAGTGCTAGTACTGATGATGTACTAATTTTTTCTTTTAATGTGTCAAAGGCTTTCTTTTGTTTGCCTCCCCACTAAAACACCTATTTCAATCCTGTTAAAGCATCTAATGGAGCTGTAATCAAAGAAAAGTTAGCAATAAACTTTCTCTAGTATTGTGCTTCTCCTAGGAAACTCCTAACCTCTGTAGCAGATTTGGGTTTAGGCCAGTTCACAATGACTTCAACCTTAGAGGGATCTATCTTCAATTCACCACCCTCTACAATATGACCTAAATAATTTAAAGATGTCTTACCAAATTCACATTTTGACAGTTTGACAAAGAGATTTTCTCTTTTTAAAACATCTAAAGTCTGCTTTACATGCTTTACATGGTCTTCCCATGTCTTATTGAAAACAAGAACATCATCTAAATAAAAAATTACAAAATCATCAATAAAAGGTCTGAGTACATCATTCATCACTCTCATGAATGTAGCAGGAGCATTAGTTAAGCCAAAAGGGATAACCAGCCTTTCATACAGTCCTTTCTTTGTCTTGAAAGCAGTCTTCCATGTATCTTGTTTTGCAACTCTGACCTAATGATAGCCACTTCTCAAGTCTAACTTAGAAAAGTAAATTGCTTCTTTCAACTGATCTAATAGATCATCAATATGAGGAATAGGATAACAATTCTTGATCATTATTTTATTCAGTGCTCTATAATCAATGCACATTCTCCACGAACCATCTTTCTTTCTCACTAGCATGATTGGAGACCCACATGGCGATGTGCTTGGTCTTATGAACCTTTTATCGAGCAACTCATGTACCTACTTCTTTATCTATACCTTCTGTAAATATAATAACCTTTTGTACCTATGCCTATGACTGTTGTTTCATCAGCTGAGTCTGACCCCAAGTCTTTCTAAACAGCAGCAGCAAAATTTTTCTTCTTACCACCAAACTTCTTAGGTTTCAGCTCTGCATGAAAAGACCAACAGTGTGCCTCATTGTGTCCATCCTTCTTGCAATGATTGCATGAAGGTCTGTCCTTCCATATAGTGTTTGTTTTCCTCTCCTTCCATTTCAGTTTCTTCTTTTCCTTGTTCTTGCTTACAGAGTGTTTAGATGATCCCTCAACCTCTGCGTTCAGATTCTTGCATCTAGCTTCTAGATGTGTAGCCTGAACTCATACATCATCTAAGCTAGTGGGATTAAACATGAGAATGGTATGCTTCAAATAGCTATGTAGACCGCCTATATACTTCAACAAAGTTTCAGGTGAGTCTAGAGATATGCCTAGAGTTAAAGCTCTTTTTCTAAATTCCTGAGTATAACTTTGTATGCTTTGACACTTTAACTGGCGAAGAGTTTGCCAAGTCATCATTGCCTATTGCATATAAGTTAAAGGATAGAATTGTTTTTTGATGGCAGAAACAAATTCATTCCAAGTAGAAATGATTTTACCATGTCTTTGCAGATCAGCTTGTGTCTTGCCTTCCCACCACTCTAGTGCAGTTCCTCCAAGTAGAAGGCTAGCCAGCTGAATCTTTCTCCTTTCTGAATCAATGTTCTACATCCTGCAACATACATCAATCTGTCTTATCCATTTATCTAGCTTTTCTGCATTTAGTTCTCCATCATAAATTGGAAAATCAAACTTCACATCTAATTTAATCAAATAAGTTTTCTTCTTTTTCTTATCAAGGCTAGGTGATGAGGATGATGAAGGTGATGGTGGAGGAGATGAGGGAGGATGCATTTCTCCTTTCCCTTTTCCCTATGGAGGGGCAACTAGAGAAGGTTCCTCTACTCCTTTGTTCGGTTTGGGTGTTGAAGTGCTTTCACCTTGACCCTTCTTAAATTCTTGATACATCTCTTCCACCATGGATCACATGGCCATAAAATTGTCCATGAACTGAGATTCTGATTCCAATGGAGCTTCTTCTGCCATTCTCCTCTCAGAATAGACTCATCCAATCTCTAGATTAGCCTCAATAAGTTCTCCTTCTCCTAATCTGAGCTTTAATCTAGTTAGCATTCAAAAATCCAACACAAGCTTGTCTAAGCTTAACAAAACCTAAAGCTCTAACACCACTTGATCTGAAAATGAGATCTTAAAACAATATTAAGGTATTACGAACTCATGTGTAGAAATGCCTATATTACTTAGTGCAATGGATTGAAAATATTGCGAATAATATAGACAATGAGAAGTTAGAAAAACATAACAGGAACACACATCAGCATAGATAATAATCAAGGAGTTCATCAGACTTCCTGGCTACGTCTCCTGGTCCAGTTTTCAATGGTGGCCTCTCTATTATGTCTTCAAGAGCAGATTATTACAAATGTGAGCTCAAATCGAGTCTCAACACAATAGTGACAAAACAGCAGGGATTTACTTGAAATCCTCAAGTCTACAAGAGTACACAAACTCTCCCTCTTGCTCTCTGTCTTCTGTTTTTTCTTTGTCTCAGCAACTACCTTCTTCTATTTGTGCCACTGACTGGATTTTAAGCCTATCAGTGCTTGTCTATGCATCCCCCCTTTCAACTATCTAGCTCTCGGCCTTTGTCCGTTCAAATCCCTTCTGAGTGTTAAAAAATCATTGTAAAACACCTTCAGGTATGGTGGCCACCTATTTTTAAATGGAAAGGACCACTAGCATGGTTGAAATCCCCAGGAATATGTTTCTCTATTTACACATAGAAATACACTAAAAACACTGAAAAACCCGCAAAAATGTTTTCTATCAGACTTCAAAAATCATTGAATCCACCCTATAATCCTATCAGGTCCACCTTTGGTTGTTATCACACGCCCATTGTTGATCTGTGTGATCTTAGATCCAATGGCTAATATTCATTTTGGGTGGCTTATATGCGCAGACATTACCCACCTGAAAAGGTAATTTTCTCTCTCCTACTCCAAGCCACGTGTCATCCAGTGTATGGGATCAGGCAGAGCCTATCCAATACCACTTACCGCCTGAGACCCACCCGAAATCTTACTCATTATGGAACTCAAATAATATAAGACTGCGTCTATAACTCCTTCCAAGTCCGGCTTTATCGCTTCAGGGCATTTTCCTTTGTATTTTGGTTTTTATACAGAAATGCACTAATACATAGAAAAGCCCGACAGATCCCTTTATATCGAAACTCAAAACTTATAGAGTCACATTTATAAAACCTGTCAGGTCCAGCTATCACAATTTTCATTTGTATTGGCCTCGCTCTGTTGTATCACCGTGATGTAATATTTCAATGCAATATATCGCAATCACATATCACATAGTCGTCAAGCCGCAGATAGTCCTCCTTGTGTTTTTAGAAATGCGATATTGTGAGTAAATCTGGTCCATTGATCTGCATGCTTGATCGACGGTCCTTGTTGACTCACGTTGATCGCTATTGTGATTTTCATGTGGTTGCCTCCGATATCTCCTATTGGCCTCCACCGATTGCAATATGCCGATTAGATCTAGACCGCCGATCGGTCTGATCCAAGGGCTCTTTTGCAGCATCACTTCCACCTTTTCTTAGCTCGGTTTTCTGCCTTTCTTTCACTGTTTTCCATTGCAATAGTGTTTTCGATAGTTAAGCATATGAAGACTTAGAGGTTTTTAGGATCCATTTTGGATCAAAATAAATGTGTTCTTGACTTCGAATTATATTTTCATTGGGTTTCTTATGCTTTGAGTTGTAGTTGACTTGGCATGCTATGAAGAGTGAAAGGGGCTCCTCCTTTCCTTGGAGAACATGAAAAAAAATATTTGGGAGTATGTAATAATTATCAATTGTGAAACTACACTTGAGGAATGATGCCCATGGCTAAAATGGTGTGCACACATAAGATAAATTATCCATGTGGGGAAATAAAAGATAAGTGTGATAGGATAATTATCAGTTGGGTGCTTCCACCATTAAATAATTAATATAATAAATGTTCCTATAAGTGATGTGTTGAAATAAAACCACTTTCATCATGCTTGAATACCAACCTAGGATATAGGAATTCCCATCAAAGTAGGGAGCTAACACCCATAAGGGGTATTTAGCAAAGCCCTAAGACAAGCACCATGAAGATGATATTTAAAAGAGCCCATCATGAATGTCTACACAATATTAACTAGATTATATGTTTACATTTCATCCCACATGAACTATAGGGCCATAAGATTACACAATTTGGACTTAAAAATGTGATTGTGCTTTTCAAAAACATTGGGGTATTCACTCTAGCAAGATGGGAAAGAACATAAAATAAAATAAATGGGCAAGTGAGCATGAAAAAACTAAAATTTGTAAAGTAATAAGACATGTTCTAAATGTAAATTAAAAAACAAAGAGACCACATTACTCCTTGCACTAGTTGCATAGTTGAGTTATTCATCTTCAAAAATCTAACTAATTAATTTTATGGATAAATTTATTCAATAATTTGAAATAAGATTAATTCAAAATGATAAACAAATTGAAGATATGTTTGATGAAATATTTTCTAAAAGTTGATGTTATAAAAAATGTGACTTGTAACATAGATGATCTAATACAAAATTTGGATACTACTTTTCATACGCATAACCTTATGGTTGATTCCTTATGTACTAGTCATGAGATAGAATCATACAATGACTCTATGAGTATAACTCTTTTTGAATATAAGTCACAAGCATTAGCATCTAGTGATACAATAACCTTAACTATGAATTTTAAAAATACCATAATATTAAAAAAATGATTTTCAAAGCTTGGGAAGAGTTCCTATTAAATAAATATTTACATAGCTTAGGGCATGAGAAAGTAAAAATATTTTGTATTCCAGATTAGTCCAAATAGCTTTAATTTGTGAGTGTAAGATATTTTTATTAAAAAAAAGTTGAAGACTTCAAAATTTATTGAATAAATAGAGGTTGTTGTCAACCTAGTAAATGATAAAAGAATTGAGTAAATTATAGATAAATTCCAACATTAGAGTAGAGTTGGTCACATGGAGAATTAGTGTTTGATCTCAATATAAATAATTTAAGATAAGTGTTGGGAGAACAAGGTGTTTAACAAAACACTTCATCATGTCTAGCTAAGTTTTTACTAATGGAATTAGCAAGTCAACAGGTTGCATATATCTTACTATCTATTTCAAATACATGTAAGGATATTTTTGTATTTAAGAAGATAACAAAAGAAAAGGAATTTCAAACAATTATTCAAGATTGTAGTATCCCTCTAATATGTAGTGTTATTTCCTTTTTGTTAAATATTTGTGTATAGGAATGGTAGAAAAGACATGAAGATACTTTGGAAAATCAATTGTTGTAAACAAGTATTTTATTTATTAATAAAATGGATGAAACTTAGGCACTCGGAGGAGAAACTCAGGAATGAGATTGGTTTCCAAAAAGAGGAAAATCTATAAGATCTAGTTGCTAATGAGACTGGATAAATCCTTCAAGATAATGATTCTAGAAAAATTTGAGATAAGAGTGAGGGATGGAAGAGAAAAATCCATTAGAAGGACTCAGTTGAGGAAAGATGCTAAGTTGGTTGCACTTAAAGTGCCGCGGGAGAAAAATGTGGGTTGTTAAGGTAATAACCTAGGCAATTGGGCAATAAAGCCCACAAAAGAGAGACTCCACAAAAAGGAAACAAATATCAAGAAGGAAGGGTATAAACTACCCATGGAAGGGATCAATGAGGTAGTTGTTACCTTGGCATAAAATCTCAGCATGGGGGTGAACTGGAGGAACTCAGTTCTACAATTGGGTGGTGAAGGTGTCAGATTCCTAGCTTAGTTTCTCCACAACAACTCTCTTTAGATTGTTCATTGTTTAATTTTTTTATTTTATTTTTTGTAATACATGAAGGTAGATGTAGATACAGTTTTTATCTGAAATGTTGTTGACATAGCTTTAGTCCTCTGAAGTTGGTATTATAGTTAGTATAATTTTTTATAGTGAAAGTGAATGCTGAAAAATATAATTTGATTCTCAGTTATCATTGCAAATCGGAAATGGAATTCTATTTATATGAACTTATTAAAATATGAATTGATCTATAACTATGTGAAACCTGCACTCATAAATTTTATAAACAATCATTGATGTATTTAAGTTTACATAATTATATAAGTATCAAGTGCATGCCCACTATTGTTTCATAGGAAGGTATGATTCTAGGTTACTTACTATTCGATGGATTTTATCGCAGTAGGCAAAAGTATGGAATTAATAGATTTAAATTTCCATGCGCTTTTACTTCCTCAAGAGGTGTGGTTGATAAGTAGTTGAAGTGTGAGGTTATCCTAGAAAACTGAGATAGAAACGTGTTGAATTGTGTGTGCTATAGTATTACACACATAGCTAATCTATATTGGAAGTTGTAGACCTATTTATGTAATTTATAAATATTAAATGGGGTTTTTATAATAGAGGGAGAGAGTTAGTGCAAAGCTAGCATGTTGAGTGCAATACTCATCCATGTATAGGTTTTTAATTAAATTGAGTTAAGGTAAAAAGAATGTCGAATGGATATTCCTAGACAACAAGGAAATAATTGGATGTTGGAGGGAAAACTTCCAGCATTAGTTAAAAATCAATCAAAGGAGTTTAAAATGCCTAATATTCCTCACACAGTGTATCCAGTTATCACTCTAAGAGTGCCACTATCAATAAGGTATTGTATGTATCGAAGTTGAATGTAGAAAATAAACATATAATAAAAACATATGAGAAAACAGGCCTAGTCGTGATCCATCAAACTCAACCAGGGGTAATTGTTAATAAATAACATCCAAATAAAATACTTCAAAGTACATCTAGATTGACAAACAGAATTTCCACAGGTGGTGACCAAAATAAGTAACTAAAATGAACTACCACAGAATTATATACTTGACTAGAAATAGAAAATTACGCTAGCAAACCACACAGAACCAGAACCAAAGTTAAGATTGAGTACAACAATGGATATAAACACAATAAGCATATGTATTACTCCATAGACCCACATAAAATATGTAAACCAAATGTGTACCCAGAAAACGTAAGGACGTTGAGCATAAGATTAAGCATATATACATATATGTATAAAGAAGTTTAATGAGAGAGCGCAAAGAAGTAAGCAACAATACATAATCCATTTTTCATTTAACATATAGTCTTAACATAATAATAAATTGGAATGCCTAGAATAGACATCACATAATTGGTAATTTGAATATCGAAACCACCCCCCCCCCAACCAAACAATTCAATACCCAAAAGTCCTATGTGATTTATATGTATAAAATTAAAGTGAAGTTCATTACAAGGTGAGGCCAAGTTGGCATTCATCCAATAGGGCTTGCAAACTGGACTTATTGAACCAGACCCAAAACAAAGTACAACAATTGTGGCACCAGAACTCACGAGAGATATCTAGGTGTAGAAGTTTGCTATAGGCAGTTTTACTAACTTGAAACCAAACTCGTGGAGGTGAATATTAAATAACAAGGAAGTTTTTGAGTCCCAGAGGCTCATGTATAGCTTATGCTATTAGCGACTACCTGCTAAACGAAGGGAAGAAACACATGCACATTACACAATTAAATCTTCCTTACCCTAATTGGGTTTTCACAGGTAGTATAAATTCAAGAAAATAAAGGCATCAAAATTAATTTAAGTTGTACCTGTGTAGACCCTAATAGAAGAACCCAAGTGTATACGACTTGGAACTCTCCCACAAACCTGTAACAAAGAAAGAGGAGCATTACAAAGGCATAGTTAAACTCTTGAGTAGGGGAAACGACCCAAATCTAAAAAGGGTAAGCAGAGTAAAGGGAAGTGTCACACCTTTACGTTGAAGCTGAGTAGAAACACATAGGAAATTTCAAATGAAAAAGTGACACAGATCAATCCTTTGTTCATCCTTCTAAAACCCTACAAACTAGGAAAAAGAAATTACTGGTATATTATACCATATTCCTGTTGGATAATGAATGGAGAACTTAGACTAGGTGACTATAATAAGTACAAAAGAAACCCTTTACCTAAATCAAGCACATCATGGAATGAGGTCAATCTTATGAAGACTATGTCACCTAATATAAGCCTACTCTTGCAAAAAATCACAATTGTGTCTTGAGAAAGAAGAAAACATTAATTAAAACATATAAAAATCCGCACTCAAATCTATAAAATG
The DNA here is from genome assembly GCA_000404065.3 of Pinus taeda. NCBI lineage: Eukaryota > Viridiplantae > Streptophyta > Pinopsida > Pinales > Pinaceae > Pinus > Pinus taeda. The sequence continues at coordinate 101,252 of APFE030365817.1, read as the reverse complement.
CATAGAAGGTAGTAACGACATCACAGTATAATAGCTGGAGATACAGGGTAAAGCTAGATGGGTTGAATCCAGGTCGATTTTCTCCCATGAATCCCTTGCAAGCCATGAAAAATATGACCTCTACCAAAACCAGATGCCACAACACCAAGAGGCCATTTGACATAGATACAACAACAAATGCAGCATATTGTTCCATCGTCCACTGAAAAGTGGGTGATCCTTTACATTGATCGATCGCAAAATTATCTCTGGCGTAGAACATAACCCAAGAACCATCTGTGCCCATGTGAACAAGATGGTCATGGCACCAGGGAATTGACTTACTCTTTTCCCAAGGTGAGATCACAAGGGAGCACAAAAACAAAATCAATAGGGAATTCGTATGCATACATAAATGCAAGGGTGCACCATATGAGACTCTCAAGGTGAATTTATAAGGTTGAAACTTTATTATAACTGCAAGGGGGTATAAATGTAGCACTATAGTTAGGTAATTATTGGGGTATAACCCCAAAAAAAACAACCATGATATAAACTCAAGATGTGCTGGGAAGGAGAAAGATATGTAGGGTGTGGTACCACATATCTAGAAATGACCATTGTAACAAAGATATATATAATATATATATATATATATATAATATATATATATTATATATATATATATATATATATATCATGAGGGACATAGACATTAGCATTCAATGCCTCTAAAGTAAATTAGAGTTTAGTAAGGGGTTCCAAACGTGAACAAATGTATGCAAATTAATGAATGTGTAAATGTAGTAGTGGATGAAAGTAGGTGGATATGCACATAGGAAAAAGGAAAAAAAATATTAGTGTGATAATAAGGTCTTCACAAATGGTATCGGAGCCCAGCAACATCACTGGGTTAGGGGGGATATCATAGGAACAAAAAGAACAGTAGTAAATTAAAGAAAAAAAATCCAATAGAATTATATAGGATGAGTTGAACTTAGATTTTTTGTAATTGCAAGGTACAAGGGCAATAAGATTCAGAAACATAATGGTTGTGGAGGCTCCAACCAACAATGAAGGTGCAAATCTATATGTTGAAATTGGAGAGGGCATCACCCCAACAACTGCCCAATTTATGGAGGTCATTAGGAATTTGCAGCAGGAACTGGCATACTTAAGGAGCAACAACGAAGGATTGCTAAAATCCAGTGAGCAACAAGAGAGAATGATCAAAGGGTTGAATAAAAAGTGTAGTCATAAGACTGTGGAATATGAATGAAGAAAGGAGTCAAAAGGGGCAAAGAGTCTGAATCATTCGAAAGTGAGGGGGAGTATGACAAGCCATATGCCATAAGTCAGAAGAAAAAGAAGAAAACTGAATTGCAAGGAGAATTTCGAAATATAAATCCCCTACTTTTGACGGGGAAAAGGAAGAGGACACTAAGGCATGGTTACTTAATATTACCAAATATTTCCAAGTCTACTAGTATGAGAGCAACTTGAAGGCCAAATTAGCCATTTACTAGTTGCAAGGTAAGGCTTGTCTCTCATGGGAAGAGGATAAAGGTGGGTATTTACTTGAGGAAAGGACTGTGTGATGGGAGGAATTTCAAAAATGGTTTAAAAATCGATATTTGAGTGAACAGTATTATGATGACCATGCCAAGGAATTCCATGAACTAAGTTTGGGGCAAGTCACAATGGATGAGTTTGTGGCAGAGTTTACAAATTTGTTGCAACATGTACCATACATTAAAGAAGAAAAAGATAAGGTACAATAGTTTGTGAACTGTCTACCTACAATATATAAAGAGCAGATTGAATTTGACAATTTGAATAGAATGGAAGAGGTTATCAGAAAAGCTAGGTTATGTTACCAGTAATTCAAAAGCAAGGGAGAAAATTTTAAATTTTGGTCAAAGAAGGATGAAATAAATCTATAATTGGCAAAAAATGGTAGAAACTAGGTTATCTAATCTTTTTTGGGAAATATCATCAATGGGAAAGTTTAGCAAGGGGAATACCAACCAGCCATCACAGTCTCAGGATGTATAAAAAACCATGAATCTTGATGTGAAGAAGAACAATGGGGGAAAACAAAGAGAACCATTGAAATGTTGAGGATCTGACCACCCTCATCTGCTAAGAGATTGTCCACATAATCCCATATTTATTCACAATATTCAAGTTGTGCTGGAATCCACCACCATGATGATATTTCCAAGAATATTCCCAAAATAAGCACTGTCTTAGAGGACAGACAAGTGGAACATTGATCAATTAGGATTGAGATCGAAGGTACTCTCGCCAACTGACGTGTTCTATTTTTGTTGATCCTAGGGCTAGTTTAAGTGATATTACACCTCAGATGGTGGAAAAATGTGAACTTAAAACTAAAAAATATAAAATTGCATGGCTGGTACAGCTGGCAACTAGCCAAGACAATGCCCACTAGATTTAAATGGTTATTTGACAACAATAAATCTAAATATCCTTCCCTTACAATCATATGACATACTTAGAGGTATGGATTGGCTTGAGAAACAGGGAGCCATAATAAATTGCCTAGCGAGAATAGTGAGTTGTGTGAATTCGCAAGGACAAACACAAACCATTTAGCGGGTGCCAAAGCCCATATCAGTATGACAAATTTCAGTTATGCAAATCAAAAAGAGTGCACGAAAGGGCTATCAATTATTCATGATTCATGTAGAAGAGGATAAATAGCAAAGTGAGGAGCCAACCTTAGATACTCTACCCATTATTAATGATTTTCAAGATGTTTTTAAAAGGATATTCCTCATTTACAGCCACATAGGGACATAGACTTTACCATTGATCTAGTACCCGAGCGGCCCCAATGTCTAGATCACCTTACCGGATGAGTCCATCTAAGTCACTGGAACTAAAAATTCAGCTACAAGAGCTATTAGATAAAGGCTACATCAAGCCTAGTGTGTCACCATGGGGGGGCACTTGTGTTATTTGTTAAAGAAAAGGATGGCACGTTGACAATGTGCATTGATTACTGATAGTTAAATAAGTTAACCATAAAAAGCAAGTACCCATTGCCCCTTATTGACTATTTGTTCGACCAAGTGAGTGGGAAAACCATTTTCTCAAAGATTGACTTAACGACATGATATCATCAATTAAGAATAAAATAGGAGGATGTTCATAAAACAATGTTTAGGACCAGATATGGACACTATGAATTTGTAGTGCTACCATTCGACCTTACTAATGCGCCAACAGCTTTTATGTGCTTAATGAACGACATACTAAACAAGTATTTGGATAAATGTGTGCTGGTATTTATTGATGACGTCTTAGTATCAAAATATGAGGTAGAGCATAAGGAACACCTAAATTAGTGCTACAAACATTAAGATAAAATCACTTGTATGCCAAATTTAGCAAGTGTGAGTTCTACAAACCCAAAATACAATACTGGGTCACATCATTTCTAAGGAAGGACTAGTAGTTGATTTGGAGAAGGTGAAATCCATGGTTAACTGGCCTACACCAACGGATGTATCTGTTATTTTTTCCTTTATGGGAGTGGCATGGTATTATTGTTGATTTATAGAAGAGTTCCCAAAAATAGCTCCTCCCATTAAATATTTACAGAGAAAGGGGCAAAGTTTGAATGGACTACAGAATGTCAAAAACCTTTTGATAAACTTAGACAATTACTTACAACAACTCCCATCCAAACAAAGAATTCACAGTTTGCACTAATACTTGCATGGAAGGACTAGGGGGAGTTTTGTTGCAAGTTACTTTTGTAATAGCATATGAATCTAGGAAATTGAAGGCCCATTAAAAACTTATGTTGTATATGATCTGGAGCTAGCTCTTGTCATACATGCCTTAAAAATGTGGACATGTTATCTACTAGGAAAAAAATATTCTGACAACAGATCATATCAGACTGAAATGCATTTTTAGTCAACCATACTTAAACGCTAGACAATCCAAGTGGATGGCCTTTATTTGTGAGTTTGAGTTCAATACAAAACACATAAGGGGGAAAAATAAAATAGCAAGAGATTTGAGAAGGCATGCATATAATCTAATGGAAGTGGTTGTTAGTAGCATTAACAAAGATTTTATAAAGAAGATCAGAAACTCCATGGCTAGTGATCCAAAATATTTCGAAATCCAACAAAAAATACAACAAATTGATGTTCCTAGTTATGCAAAAAATGTTGAAAATTTTATGATTTACAAAAGAAGATTGTATAACCTTGATGTTCATGATTTCAAACAATTGATATTTGATGAATATCATAAGAAACCTTATGCAAGGCACCCAGGATATCAAAATATGGTCATATAACATTAAGAAAAACATTCTTCTTTCCAAGAATGAAGAAAAAAGTGGCTAAATATTTATTAAAGTGTTTGGAATGTCAACAGATAAAGGCTAAGCATCAATACTTGGCTAGGTTGCTGATCCCCTACCTATTCTGGAATGGAAGTGGGAAATAATTTCCCTAGACTTTATTACAGGGCTACCTAGAAAAAAATACAGCATAACTCCGTCATGGTCATGGTGGATACTTTGAGTAAAGCAATTTATTTCCAGCCTGTTAAATCTACATTTGGTACAACACAAATTGCTCACATCTTCATGAAGGAAATTTTTCGACTTCATGGAATATCCAAGATGATAGTCTCGGATGTGGATGCCAAATTTACCTCAAATTTCTGGAATGCATTGTTTGGGGACATGAGAACCAAATTGAATTTCAACACTGCAAACCATCCTCAAATGGACAACCAAAGTGAGAGAACTAACCAGATTCTGGAAGATATGCTCAAAATGTATGTTATGGAAAAACTGACAAAATGGAAAGATTTTTTTGCATTTGGCCAAACTTTACTACAACAACGGCTATGAGGCATCCATAAAAATAAGCCATTTTGAAGCTTTGTATGGAAAAAAAATACAATACACCACTCAGTTGGAGTCAAGCAGAGGATATGTTGATTCTTGGGCTAGATGCGTTACCAAAAATGGAATAGATAGTGCAAAGGATTCAACAGAATATGAAAGTAGCACAAGATTAACAAAAAGGGATCACATAAAGAGTTTAAACTTGGGGACCATGTTCATTTAATATTAAAACCCATAAAAAGTATATTAAGAATATGCACTTCCAAAATTGGCACCCCAATTTTGTGGTCCATCTGAGATTTTTGATAGAGTAGTACGTATAGTTTATCAACTAGCGGTAACCATTCACATTAAAGTTCACAATGTTTTTCATGTTTCCTTAATTAAGAAGTGTGTACATGATAACTCTCAAATTATTTACTAGAAAATGTTACAGGTGGAACCCCTTCATGGCACATACCCTCTGCATTCTTGATTGAAAAGGGATCTATCTCAGGAATCTAGTCATCTCTCAAGTTAAAGTATAATGGATGCACTATACCCGTGAGAAGACTACATGGGAGTGATAAGATCAAATGCAAAAAAAAAAAATCAAACATTATTTCAACGGAAAATACCTATGAACTAAACACCAAGGATGGTGTGCATAAAGGGGGGGAAGAATGTAATATCCCTCTACTATGTAGTGTTTTTTCCTTTTTGTTAAATATATATGTGTATAGGAATGGGAGAAAATCCATGAAGATACTTTGGAAAAATAATAGTTGTAGATAGGTATTTTCTTTACTAATAAAATGGATGAAACATAGGCACTAGGAGGAGACACTCGAGAATTAGACTCGTTTCCAAAAGGAGGAAAATATAGAATATCTAGTTGCTAATGAAATTGGATAAATCCTTCAATATAACGATTCTAGAAAAGTTCTAGATATAACGAAGGGATGAAAGAGAAAAAACCCTTAGAAAGACTTAGATGAGGAAATATGCTAAGTTGGTTGCACTTAAAGTACCGCGAGAGAAAAAGGTAGGTTGTTAAGGCAAAAGCCTAGGCAAGTTGACAATAAATCCTGCAAAAGAACGATGCCACAAAAAGGAATAGATATCAACGAGGAAGGGTATAAACTATCCATGGATTGGATCAATGAGGTAGTTGTTACCTTGGCATAAAATCTTAGCTTGGGGGTGAACTAGACGAACTCAATTCTACAGTTGGGTGGCAAAGGTGTGAGATTCCTAGTTTAGTTTCTCCACAGCAACTCTTGTTAGATTGTTCATCGTTTAATTTTTTTTTTTTTTGCAATACCTGAAGGTAGATGCAGATACAATTTTTATCTACAATGTTGTTGACATAGATCTAGTCCTTTGAAGTTGGTATTCTAGTTAGTATAAATTTTTATAGCAAAAGTGAATGATGAAAAATATACTTTGATGCTCTGTTATGGTTGCAAATCGGAAATGGAATGCCAATCATATGAACTTATTAAAATATGAACTAATCTATAACTATGTCAAATGTGTACTCATAAATTTTATAAACAATCATTGATTTGTTTAAGTTTATAGAATTATGTAAGTATTGATTGCATGACCACTACTATTGCATAGAAAGGTATGACTCTAGGTTAATTACTATTTAAGGGATTTTATCATAGCAGGAAAAAGTATGGAATTAACATAATTACAGTGCCATGCACTTGTACTTCCCGAGGAGGTGTGGTTGATAAGTAGTTGAAGTGTGAGATTATCATGGAAAACTAAGATATAAACGTGTTCAAGTGTGTGTGCTATATTATTATAGGCGTAGCTAATCTATATTGGAAGTTGTAGACCTATTTATGTAATTTATAAACAATAAATGGGGTTGTTATAATCAAGGGAGAGAGGTAGTGTAAAGTTAGCATGCTGAGTGCAATACTCAATTATGTACATGTGAATGTCGAATGGACATTCCTAAACAACACGGAAACAATGGGATGGTGGACGGAAAATTTCCAGCATTATTTAACAAACAATTAAAGGAGATTAAGATGCATGATATTACTCACACATTGTATCCAATTATCACTCTAAGAGTACCAATGTCAACAAGGTACAGTATATATTGTAGTTGAATGCAGAAAATAAATATATAATAAAAACATCTGAGTGAACACACCGAGTTGTGATCCATCAAATTCAACCAAGGGCAATTACTAAGCAAGAACATCCAAAGACATTACTTCAAACTACATCTAGATCGACAAACAGAATTTCCACAGGCGGTGACCAAAATAAGTAACTAAAATGAACTACCACAGAATTATATACTCGACCGAGAATAGAAAATTACATTGGAAAACCACACAAATGACAACCAAAGTTAATATTGACTACATCAGTGCATATAAATAGAACATGTATATGTATTACTCCACAAAACCACATAAAAGATGTAAACCAAACGCATACCTAGAAAACAAAGCAACGCTAACATTGAGATTAAGAATATATATAGTTTTGTATAAAGCATTTTAACAAGAGCACCCAAATAAGTAACGAGCAATGCATAATTAGTTTTTCATTTAACATAGAGTCTTAACATTTTAATAAATTGGAATGCCTGGAATAGCCATTACATAATTGGTAATTTGAATACCGGAACCACCCTCGACAAACATTTCAATACCCAAAAGTCCTATGTGATATATAAAATATAAAATGAAACTTAAGTTCATTATAAGGTGAGGCCAAGTTGGTGTCTCATCCAAAAGGGATTGCAAACTCAACTTGTTGGACTAGACCCAAAACAAAGTACAATGATTGTGACAACAAAACTCACTAGAGATATCTAAGCGTAGCAGCTCGCTATAGGAAATTTTACCAACCTGAAACCAAAATCATGGAGGTGAATATTAGCTAATGAGGAGGTTTCTATGTCCCACTCACTGATTTATAACTCAGGAGATTAGCGACTACCTGCAAAATGAAGGGAAGAAACACATGCGCGTTAGACAAGTAAATCTTCCTTACCCCAATTGGGTTTTCACACGTAGTATAAATTGAAGAAAATCAAGGCACCATAATTAATTTAAGTTGTACTTGTGTAGACCCTAATGGAATAACCCAAGCATTTATGATGAACTCTCCCAAAAACCTACCAGAAATAAAGAGGAGAATTTCAAAGGCGTAGTTAAACTCGAGAGCAGGGGAAACAACCCAAATCTAAAAAGGGTAAGGAGAGTAAAGGGAAGTATCACACCTTTATGTTGAAGTTGAGTGAAAACATGTAGAAAATGTCGAATCAAACCATGAAATAAACCAATCCATTGTTCATCCTTTGAAAACCCTGCAAACTAGGAGAGAGAAATTACTGGAATAGTATACCATACTCTTGTTGAATAACGAGTGGAGGATGCAGACTAGATGACAATAATAAATACAACAAAAACCCTTTATGTGAACTAAGCACCTCATGGAATGAGGTCAATCTTATGAATACCCTGTCACTGAATATAAGCCTATGTTGGCGAAAAATAAACAAATTTGTCGTGAGAAAGAAGAAAACATTAGTTAAAATGTATAAAAACCTTCACTGGAATCTAGAAAATGCATAAAAGGTAGCCATGACATCACAAAATAATACGTGGAGGTAAAGGGAAAATCGAAATGGGTTGAATCTAGGTCAATTTTCTCCCATGAATCCCCTACAAGACACAAAAAATATGACCTCTACCAAAACCAGATGCCACAACACCGAGAGGCCATGCAGCACAGAGAACGACATCAAATGTGGCGTAGGGTTCCATCGTCCACTAAAAAAGCGATTTAGGGTTGGGCTAGGGTGATCCATGCCATTGATTTACCCCAAAATTATCACCACCATTGAACATAACCCAAGAACCATCTGCGCACATGTGAACGGGATGGTCATGGTGCTAGCACATTGCCTTACTTTTTTCCCAAGGTGAAATCGTCAGGGAGCATTAAAACAAAAATAGAATCAATAGTGAATTCGTATGGATACCTAAATGCAGGGGCAGACCATGTGAGACTCCTTGCAAGGTGAAGTTATAAGGTTGAAACTCTATTATAGCTAAGAGGGAGCTTATAAATGTAGCACTATAGTTAGGTAATGATAGGGGTATAACCCCAAAAAAACAACCATAATATAAAGTCAAGATGCGTTGGGAAGGAGAAATCTATGTAGGGTGTGGTACCACATATCTAGAAATGACCATCGTAACAAAGAATATATATACATATCATGGGACACATAGACATTAGCATTCAACACCTCTAATGTAAATTAGAGATTAGTAAGGGTTTCCAAAGGTTAACAATGTATGCAGATTAATGAATGTGTAAATGTACCAGTGGGTGAAAATAGGTGGATATGCACATAGGAAAAATGAATATTTTTTTAATTTATTTATTTATTTATTTTTTTCTAGTGTGATGATAGGGTCCTCACAAAGATGATTATTGGGTACCAATTCTACATTGAAACATTATTCAAATACTAAGGTTATTATTCAATGTTTGGAGTACATTTGTAATTGATAAAATAAAAATGGTTAATGGTAAACTAAAAATATGGCATTAACTAAATTAAAATGATTAGTCACCAACCAACAAGACTACACATAAAAGGATGATGAATAACATAGAAATCCAAAAGCTCAAATTAAACTTCCTTTAAGATACTTCTCACCTTGCACCATAGACTTAGGATATCAAATATTAATGGTGGTATAGAAATTTAAAATTCTAGCATGGAAACTTCTCTCTAGCTTATTTATATTGAAATCAACTATTCATTGGGATGTTGTTTGAAACATAATTGTCTCCAAAATTAAAAGGTTTATGTCATCTTATTAGTTCAATGATAGTAATAAAAGTTTGATCCTATTTGTTTACTAATTACAATGAGAATGTTTAGAATTGGTAGTTGTTCACTTATATAAATTCTAAATATTTTTGAAGGTTCACTTCAAATTAATCATTGAAAATCTAATTTCTATGCATATCTTCATTGAAGCTCAATTAAGAAATTTCAAATTTAAGAATAAAAATAATTTGTGTTTGTGCACTAGCTCATGTGTTTTTTTTTGTATAATTATTTAGACTTATGATTGAGGTTTAATTAACAAGGGTAATGTCATGTCAGAATATAAGTCTCTATACAATTATATAATCCATAATAATTTCTTATGAGTTGTATTCTTATCATTATTCATTGATGAGTTTTCATTGATATCTAGAGTTAAAAGTGTCAAATACATACAATATAAATTAAGATAATGAATTATAGAACATGGCTTAAATCATTTTCCCCTAATTTTTTATTGTAAGTGTTCTATTTCTTAACATTGTCATTAGCTGAAAATAAATTATTTTTCAAAAGAAAAAAATTATGACTAATTCATATGTATTTATCCAATCAATTATACACATTTATAAAGAAACAACAATTAAGTCAAATGAAACATGAAGGAAATAACTCCTTCATTCTCCTTTTTCAAAATTTCCAAATAAATCCCTAATGGGGGTGTGATCCATGGAGGGAATGTTTGGTGTAGAACAACGTGTAGAGTAAACATGTGTTTGTCTTAAGTCATGGAATGACATTGATTTAAATCATAGTCTTGGGTGTATCACCTCACGTCTTCTTGTTAGAAATGCATGGGAGTCTTGGGTGTATCACCTCACGTCTTCTTGTTAGAAATGCATGGGGCCAGTTGAGGCTGGCGAAGGTATGTCGTATAGCTCGGTGGTTGTGAAATCATTTCCTCACCCTTTAGCTTATGGTATTATGTAGTAATGATATTTGTGTGCCTAGGAGGGTTGTCGTGCTATTTTGATGTAGCTAGTGTTCATTCTGACCTTGGTGGTATAGAGATGCCTTTGTCCATGATTTCCCTCAAGCTAATGACTCGTCACGGTCAATGTGATTTGTTTTCTTTGTAGGACCTATATTTTAATTATTGGTTGTCCTTTCCAATTCTGCCCTCTAGGATAAGGATTTTATGGATATTTGGTATACTTGTCCTGTACTGTTCAGTGGTTTTTGGTATCCAAAAATTTCTCGATCTGGTTTTAGTGCACACTTTTATGACCTTTCTAGACACCTGCATGATAGCAAAGTTGTAAAGGGGTTATAGGAACTTATAAATAGATGCGCTAGAAATGCTCCAAGTGAACCTTGTGTGGTATGGAAGATTGGTAAGCATAAGGTAAGGACAGGGCCTGAGATGAGATTTCAGTTTGTAGGTGTAATGTCAAATTTGGGTGTTCCATCTCTATCCCTTTTCTTAGTGCTTGTTAATCCCTCAAAATTTGAAGAATTGGGGCTTTCCTAATACATTTGGGAAAGCTCATTGTTTCTTTTCATGTGGTAGTCTAAGTCTTTGTTGGTTCCATATTCTGGGTGAGTTTCTAAGGATAGATCGAATTTGGGGAGTTTCATTGTGCTTCATTGTATGTGGATTTTTTAGACTTTTATGCCTTTACCATGTAAAAAATATCAATTCTTCTTTGAATTTGAACCCCCTGTGTGGAGTTTGGAGGATAATTTGATTGTGTTTATTTTGGGTTTTCAAGGATTTGAAGTGTGTCTTTATGTGTGTCTTGTTGGTTTATTCTATTGTTCAAGTCACCATTCCTCCATGTGGATGCATGGCTAGTAGTCATGTTGGATTGACATGGCTAGTAGTCATGTTCGAGCTAGTTCTTCTTGTGTTTATTGCCATTGGATGTTTCAGGACCATTCATTGCCTCCTACTTTGATTCAGTCCCTTTGGAAGTTTGTCCAGAAATATCTAAAGAGTTTAGAGACCATCCTTACTTCTACGAGACGGTCTTAAATGGATTCTAAACCTAGGAAATTTCAAGAAACTAAGATTGCACTTTCTGCATTCTCTCTTTGTTCATAAACTAGTGGACACTCTCATTCATATGGTTTTAAGAGGTGATCAAGTTAATAACTATAACATTTTTGTTGACCAAGAAGATATAAAATTCCTTCTAAGAAATATACATTTCTTCCTTGATGATACTAATTCTCATTTATACCACATCGAGAAATATATGGTGTTAGACTCAGATCCTCCCACACACACTACTAGTCCTCCTCTTGACAATACTCCTAACTTTACAATTATTTTCTCTAATAAGGTGGGACTGTGCTTTTCCAGTTTTGATATCAGGATGTTCCATTCCATGTTTTTCAGGATTTTGTTGTTTTTCATGGTCCTATGTGTGGTGATATATGGCATTTCTAAGTTGGGATATATATTCTTGGGCCTAAATTTGTTTTACTTGATGAGTTTGGGTTAGGAGTTAGGTGGGGTAATATACTCTCTCCCCTATTGATGGGTGTTCCTAGGCATGGTACAATATTTTCTTCAAACCTCTTTAGCTCGAGATTTTTCATTGTGGACTACTTCATGCTGTGATCTTGATTCCTTGGCTCATGGGTATTGTGGAAGGCAATGAATCTTGTTTTGTAGGTTGAAGAAATTTGGAGTCCCAATCTTTGAATATGGCAAGTGTGGAAATTCTCTATCTAGTGGTGGGCATGACTCATATATATCTTTATAGTTTGGTTTTGATCTCTTTATTTTCATGCCTCACTTAGTTGATACCAATAACTACTATATTCATATTTAATATAATACTTTGGAAACCCCTCCTTCTAGCTAGTATCACAAGCTCTTATTTTTATGAAATCCATTTAAACTTTTTTTGATTAATAGAAATCCTTTGAACATATATTTATAAAAGAGAAATCAATTATTTACCAATATTAATAATCTATTAAATATATACTTAAAATAATTTATATTATTTTTATTTATTTTTCTTAATTCAAGAACGAAAGGGTAGGTTAATCTACATGGTAATACACATATAAATAGGTTGAAAAGTAATGTGCTTGAAGATTTTATATCAAGGTTAATAATGTATGAGGATTTTACATTTTCTATTTGAAGTGGTAATAATTAATCATATATAAAATTTTCTCATTCAATTAATTATTCAGCTCCAAAATGTAATAGTTCTTTTATATGCCATATGGTATTGATTATTCAGCTCCAAAATGTAACAATTCTTTTATATGCCATATGGTATTGGAAATGCAATAATTCCTTTATATGCGATATGGTATTGGAATCGGAATCGACTTGTATGGATGATCTGTTACCCAAAATGTGTTACCTATGAGCTTTACAATGTTTCAGAACCCAAGAGTGATTAATGGAGCGAAAGCCTTATTCAACCAATTGATCAGTGAAACTGCAATTTTTGGATTGGAATTATACATACTATATCAATTTCTATTGTTAATCAATGGATTTATTACAATTTTATTACCATTTAATTTTTAGGAATTTACTTTTCGGGTAGCCAGAATTAGTATCGGTAAAGTATCTAGAACAGTTAGAACTTTTACACAAATTTACAAAGTAAATGGAAGTGGCAATAATATAATATATTAAAATTTAAAATATGTTAAAAATCAAAATAAAATAATTAATTTATTTTCTATCCAAAATTGCCAATCAAATTCCACTTGCAAAGAAATATGGTAAAAGATTGAACTTTGAAACATTGCTAAAGAAAATCAAAAATATTAATCCATCAACATTTGTCATCAAATTTCTTTTTGGCGGCAAAAAAAAACATGCAAAAACTCCGCAACTTGAATTATTAGGTGATTTCAATGCAACCCTATTTGTTAAGTCATTGGTTCCAATTATTTGCCATTTGAATGTAACATTAACCAATATTATATATATATATATATATATAGATGAAAAATAAAATATATGTTAATAATAATTAAAAGAAATTAAAATAGTAGGATTTAAAAAATCAATGTTATTTTTAAAGAGAGTTGTATGATAAAATTATAAATTCTGGCAAAGTAAATAATTATTTGTATAACTTAAATAAATATATAAATTAAATTAAAAAAATAATTTTTTAATAATATTATATTTCATAATTTCAACAATTAAATTAAAAATTAATTTTTAATAATATTTATATTGTCAAATTTCAACTATTTTTTTCTTTAGTACTCCATCTTTTGTCCATTCAACCAAGGGGATAATGATGGTTTTAAGAGTGACCTTCCTAAATGCTTTTATATGGATGGGCCATCTGCCAAATGAATAACTTTCCAATGACAAAGATTAGGATTGGCTAGGGGCCTCATCTTCATTTGGATAGAAGGGCTTTCCATAAACAAGTTGTTTCTCTTAGTTCCAGACGGATATCCAGACCTAAACCCAGCTACATACCCAAACCCAGCTACATACCCTTCCCTTCTCAGGGTTCCATTAGTTTAAGAAGCACCCAGCTAGCATACCCTTCCCTTCACACAGTTCTATTGGTTTAAGAAGCACCCAAGCTGGCAGCATCAAATACACCTAAGTTTGCACTTATTCATGAGTTTAAGTAGCACCCAAGCTGGCAGCTGTCATATACACCTAAGTTTACACTTATTCATTGCAATAAAACTCCCTAAAAACTCCAACAACAATTTTGGAGGGTTTCCCACCAGCTCCCAAGCTCCCCTAAGAGGGAGAGCTTCGATGCTTTCTAATGCCTCAGAGCTGTACCTTATAACTATGGAATTTATTATAATTTTATTAGCATGTAATTTTTAGGGTGCCGGATTTATATGGTAACATGCTTAGTGATACTCAAAACAACAATCTATGGGCATATCAATGCCACATGTATTGAATGAGTTCAGAACATTACGGCAACATGGGTGGTGCAGGCCATTGTGGTAACATGCTTAATGATACATTGGCGCAGTGGCACGAAATTTAAAATTTATGTTTTTGTGCATAGCTCTGTAAATCTAGCTATTATACACAATATATAAATGCGAAATGGATTTAGTATATGACCAAGTTCTTGGAGATTTTTAAGTATTTATCATACCTTAAAGATGAAAAAGAAAAAATTCATAGATTTGTCAGTAGATTTCTATTGAAATTTAGATATCAGATTGAGTATGGTGACTTTGGGTCACTTAAGAAAATTAAGAAAATTATTGGGAAGTTGAAACATTGTTTTGAGCCATCAAAGCTTAAGAGTGAATCTCGACAAAAATGGAAAGGGAAAGATAAAGTAAAGGTATAGATCAGTTCCTAAACCTAGCCCATTTATATGGTAATATACATATTGATACTTTTTGTACGCGATTATCACAGCATTTAAGATTTACTTACCCCATTTATATGGTAATATGCATATTGATACTTTTCGTAGCCGACTATCACAGCATTTAAAATTTATATTTAATGTTATTTCTGATAGGCATGAGTGAATCACGCTGTTCTGCAGCCAAGGTAAACCGAATGTCATTTTTTTGCTTCTTTTAGCGTTCCAACGCTTAACCATGGCTAAACTCTATTGCCCTGGTGCACCACGTAAACCCAATAGAGAGAATATCATATGTAGGTTCTCTCCAAGCCCTTCACATACTGTCTAATGACTCTGATCTGCAGTCGTCGTTCAACTCGGATCTGATTAGTCAGTCACCGAAATAGTTATATCGCATTTTTTTATTTATTAAAATTTTATTTAAACCAAAAAAATTCATATACATAATAAAATAATTCTAGAAAAATATAACATTTAATTTTATTTTTCTTTAACATGGTAAGTGTTTACTCTAATTCTATCATAATATACCAAGTTTCCTAAATTCTCAACAATATTATCATAACTATGGTTTTTTCTTTTACATAATATTTCAATTGCTTTTAATTATTATATATGTAGTGTTAAAAAATTATAATATAATATACCTATTTTTATAATGGGTATATATTTTGTTTTCTTTATATTATAATTTAAGTTCTTGGTGTTTTTTTAATTTTCATAATATTATAAAAATGTATTATAATTATATACGTATAAGAGATTTAAATTAAGATTTTTGAAGATTTTAATATAGTTAGTTGGCTGACTTTTGTGTTAAAAAGTATCTAAATTATTTTTATGACCTAAATTTTGTAGTCTTGACATGTACCATGTAAAAGTAAAGTGCAATTAATCTTTTTCCATGGGTTGACCTAATTATCAATGAATCTTTTTCCATGTGTTGACCTAATTATCAATGAGTGAATGAGCTTTAAATTTAAAATATCTAAATTTTAGATGCAATTTTATCATATCAAGATTTACTTATGAGCTCTACCATTTTTTAAAAGTGAATTGATGGAGCAATAGCCTTTTAAAATGAATAATAAAATTATAATATGTAGAGTAGGATTATACACAATATATCAAAGCCATGACTATTAAATAGATGAATTTCCTTTAATCTTGTTACCATGTAAATTTTTAGGTTCACGCTTTTTATGGTAACTAGCTTAATGATACTACCATGCTTATTGATGCATGCAAAACCTGCATAAACCCAGAATCTTCAAACACTCTGTTTAAACTAATAATTTCAACTTCACCAATAGCCTAATTAACAAATCAACTCTGAATTCATTGTTTCTGTGCACCTTTCCCTTAGAGTGCACCCAGTGATCTCACATCAACACACTTATTTCCTTTCAATATTTACAGTTGATTTTGTTAAACAATTCCAGATCTCAAATTATTACCTGAATTCAATTCAAATTCATACATTCTTCAACCGATCTCAACTCAGATTTAAATCTCGAGCCTCGCAATTTACCTTACCTTTGTTCAGACTTTCCCCTTCCACGATTCCACTCTTCAACTCTGCATTTATCATCGTTGTAGATCGATCGTGTTCATGTCATTTCTTCTGCTGTGACATCAATTCAAATAAAAACGTGTTCATGTCATTTCTTCTGCTGTGACATCAATTCAAATAAAAACATTTCCATCCGACCCAGCTCCAAACTCCATATGCTTCTGCTGCGTATGTTCCTAGATGCAAATGCCGCTTACACATATTCTACGTGTCAGCTATTTCCTTTTGAAGCCTAAAATTTAGTTCATCAGAGACATAATGCTGGTCGATTTGCTGGTTTGATTCTTCAATGTTAAACAATAAAACTCTCCATACGCTACAAGGTGCTTACCTCAACAAACACCTCTGCAAATTCATCAATTCAATTTAGAGCCTCTGTTCGCTGTTGGTATAAATGGGTAATAACCGCTCTGCCAGCGGACCCCTCTCCACGCGGTTATCTGAGGAATGCACAACTATCTGTATTCAACAAAAATTATAAATAACTCCGCGCATATAACTCTGCCCTCGAGCCAGACGTTGGAGAATCGCCTTGGCATCAATAGCTGGAGAATACGCTGCCAAGTAATTAATACAAAGTCTTATATCTATCACCTATGATCGATATCGCTACGCCTTTAAGGTAGTTAACACACAACACAATAATGTCTTTGTTAATCTTTATTCAATGTGGAAATTGCGGAAAAACCAAACGGCTCCAGCGATTTAACAATATAGTTCACCACATAATCTTTTCACTTCGCCCAAGTTTAAGCTGTAGAAATTCTGAACTTTACAGCGACTATAAAATATATCTATTAACAATACCATTCAGTTAATCAATCAATTGTGAAGCCCATACACAATTCAATTCATTTGATTGCCTTTAAATCCATAACCACAACCAAATCAAATGCCCACAATTCAACTTCTAATTTCAGAATTTAACAACCAATACATATAACCCCAATCAACATCTATGTAACCTGAAAAAATGACTTACAACCTTTTGTTGGCCAGATCTTCAACGTTCATGGCCCTTACAATTTGCCAGAGGACTTACACCCTTGGCTGTTCAACCTATTCTCCACCTCACTGTCTCACACTCTCTGCTTTTCAATGCCTTTGAGGCTTCATAATTTACAAAACTTAGCATGATCTAAAATCCCTAAAATCACTCAACTAAAAGCTCTAACTCTACATGCAATGCATACAAAAGTCTCTTGATGCTTTATCCCATCTTTTCCTGTTTTAAAAACAAGAAAAGCCTCCTTATCCCTTAATGACCCACATCCATTGCTTTCACGCCTAAAAGCTCTCCTTAGTTTTTGTGTTCCACTTATTTACTTTGGAAACATCTAATTAATCACACTTAAAGGCCTAAATATTAAACTGACTTGTAACTTAGGAAAATAATTCTAGAAACCCCTATGTCTATTATTTACAATAATTTCTCTTGGGCTGAATGCTCCTGCATCAAACTCCCAAGGTAGAAAAATTTCATGATCTCCTGATCATGTGTTCAGATCTATGTTTTCCTGGATCCCATATCTTTTGTTGTAACTTTCCATTTGCCGTTGCTTCTGTCTGTTGTTCTTCTCTAGGTCTCCACATTTTATGGTGCCTTGCTTCACTAGCTGCACTCTCACAATCTTCTATTGTGATGAAATGAGAATTTGAGGGTTGCCCAAAATCCCAATTTCTTTAAAAAATATTGATCCTAGACCTGTGGGTTATGGCCCACTCAATCTTTTACAATCTGGCAGATGTAACGACGTGAATTAAATGTGAATACAGCTATGCACACAAGAAAAGACCAGCGCATGCTCCTTTACGCCAATCGTTGTGAAGACAACGATTCATATCCTTTTATAAATCCTACACACAAGTTATAATCAACAGCACCGCGCACACAGGGTTATAATTACCAGCAATTACAGGCTGTATTATTCATGGCCTCATATGACAAACGCACAGCAGTTTAAAACCACACCACAAACTCAATATATGATATATTACACAACCGGTAGCGTAATTCCTTGCGCTGCCCATACAATATCTGCACATAAAATATATGCTGTCTACCAATTCAATTGTCACCGTTCCATGCCACAGCGTTCCAATGTCAATTCACAGGCATACATACAATACAATATTTTAGCAGTGTACGCACAGCCACTCTTAAACGCACCTACAGTCCTTCATAAATCAAACAATGTACATCCAATTGTGCATGCAGTAATATTAAAATCCGTGGCATACAATACAGTTGCTATATAGACAGCGCTGCACAGTACTTCTAAAAGTACGTCCATACCTTTCTATTCATCCAAAAATGAACTGTGCGCACAGCTATTCTTTAAACACTTTCAAAAACAAATTTATAAGTTAACACGCAAGGTATACAAACAACACAAAACCCAGGTTTATACATTACATAAAACACTTACAAAATTAAGGCATTTCAGCCTTAAACCCAGCTCACGCTCGACTACATTTTACTCACACAGTTTTTCCTCACAAAAACATATATCCCTCACACTTATCACACTATACATTACATATATCCCTCACACTTATCACACTATACATTTATAAGATATATTGGAAGGATGGATCAGAACCTCTCCTGATTTTTCTCCACAATGAAAGCTCTCCAAAAAAGCTTGCATGGTTGTATCCATCTTATCTGCCTTAAATTATCCGCTTTAAATTCGTTTTTCTGCTTTAAAACAGGCTTTTCTCTTTTCTGATCTTATGGTCCACATTTGCTGGCTTTGTTGCTGGGTGCTCCTGCATCAGACTCCCGAGGCACAAAAATTTATGACCACCTAGTCATATGGTTCTGGTCTTCATAATATCGATTTTATCCAATGTATTCTTTCACTAACTATGTGAGCTGCAACCAACCTCTACAGTAACAGCCTCCTCTGTTACACGATACCTCACCAAGCCCTTCCGCACTCGGTCTTTTGGCATCCTTCTTTAGGTTGTTGCAAATCTTCTCACCTTCTGTTGCCATCTGCACAATAGCAAGACCATAAACTCTCCATCTTTAACACAACTGTACCTCTTTCTGCAGAATCTTACTGCTCTGATACCACCTGATGAAATGAGAATTTGAGGGTTGCCCAAAATCCCAATTTCTTTAAAAAATATTGATCCTAGACCTGTGGGTTATGGCCCACTCAATCTTTTACAATCTGGCAGATGTAACGACGTGAATTAAATGTGAATACAGCTATGCACACAAGAAAAGACCAGCGCATGCTCCTTTACGCCAATCGTTGTGAAGACAACGATTCATATCCTTTTATAAATCCTACACACAAGTTATAATCAACAGCACCGCGCACACAGGGTTATAATTACCAGCAATTACAGGCTGTATTATTCATGGCCTCATATGACAAACGCACAGCAGTTTAAAACCACACCACAAACTCAATATATGATATATTACACAACCGGTAGCGTAATTCCTTGCGCTGCCCATACAATATCTGCACATAAAATATATGCTGTCTACCAATTCAATTGTCACCGTTCCATGCCACAGCGTTCCAATGTCAATTCACAGGCATACATACAATACAATATTTTAGCAGTGTACGCACAGCCACTCTTAAACGCACCTACAGTCCTTCATAAATCAAACAATGTACATCCAATTGTGCATGTAGTAATATTAAAATCCGTGGCATACAATACAGTTGCTATATAGACAGCGCTGCACAGTACTTCTAAAAGTACATCCATACCTTTCTATTCATCCAAAAATGAACTGTGCGCACAGCTATTCTTTAAACACATTCAAAAACAAATTTATAAGTTAACACGCAAGGTATACAAACAACACAAAACCCAGGTTTATACATTACATAAAACACTTACAAAATTAAGGCATTTCAGCCTTAAACCCAGCTCACGCTCGACTACATTTTACTCACACAGTTTTTCCTCACAAAAACATATATCCCTCACACTTATCACACTATACATTACATATATCCCTCACACTTATCACACTATACATTTATAAGATATATTGGAAGGATGGATCAGAACCTCTCCTGATTTTTCTCCACAATGAAAGCTCTCCAAAAAAGCTTGCATGGTTGTATCCATCTTATCTGCCTTAAATTATCCGCTTTAAATTCGTTTTTCTGCTTTAAAACAGGCTTTTCTCTTTTCTGATCTTATGGTCCACATTTGCTGGCTTTGTTGCTGGGTGCTCCTGCATCATATTGTCTTCCTTTTGCTGCTTCTCCTTTGTTTCACTACTGCTGGTCTCTTCCACGTTTCCTTCATCATCATCTACCTCATCAGTTCAATTTCTCTGTATAATAGACTTTCTCCAACATCTTCAATAAAACCTGTACTCACAAAACAATTTTTAGAATAAAAAA
Source organism: Pinus taeda (assembly GCA_000404065.3). Lineage (NCBI taxonomy): Eukaryota > Viridiplantae > Streptophyta > Pinopsida > Pinales > Pinaceae > Pinus > Pinus taeda. Next base: position 80,248 of record APFE030365817.1, on the reverse strand, counting down.
CATAAGGCATCAGTGCCCCCATAGATTTTGCTGTTGCTAGTGTTGTCTCAGCTGCCACCATAAATGTCGCCCCACATGTTGCTCTAGCTGTCACTATGGATCTTGCTGCCTCCAAAACTTCCTGTCACTCTGCAACATTCCTTTGCTTGTCACCTGCAATTTCATCTGCAACTTTTTTCTTTGTTTCAGATGTCTCCAGAAAATATTTCAGCATTTCATCAACATGCTGCAAATTAACTCCAACATATACTCCATCTTCCCCTTCGACAATCTTCAGAAATTGTCCATCATCCTCTTGATTGATTTTGGGAATCAAATCAAGTTCTTCAAATACTGTAGCTTCACCTTGTACTACTGTAGCAGCTCCAAAATTTTCTTCAGGAGTCAGCAAATCTTCACTGGATTTCTCCTCAGCTTTCTCTGGCAACACTTTAATATACTGCTTTGAGTTTTTTTTCGACTCCTCTATCATCACATCAGTATGCTAATTTGCACTCACCATGAGACTGTTAGCTAGTCTCGCTTTTTTACCATCTTCTGCTTCATGACTGTCATTCATAAAAACTCTATTCCCTTGCTTCTTCAGCAAATTAACCTGCACATAAGTCCTCTCTCTCTCCAACTCTCTTCTTTGGAGATCTAGTTTTCTATACAATTCAACAACTTCCTTAGGAGTAGAACATGGAAACTTCACACGATTTTTTATATCGTCCTTAGTGCTTGACCCATAATCAACTGGTCCTTCTTTCTCTGCATCAATATCCTAATTAGATTCCTTCTTCTGCATCTTCTTCGAAGATCTTGTTATCTCATCATCGATTTGAATAGCCTTCAGATTCAACTCTTCTTGAAAAATTCTAAAGCTTCTTCATCTCCCTGTTCTGTACCTGCAAACATGCGCAACTCATTAGTTTTTAAATCACAAGACTTTTCAGTATTGACTGCTTCCTCCATTATTTCACCAATGGAAACCTCCTCTTCCAACTCAGCTGTTTTGAGTTCTTCCCGTCTCAACTGTACATCCATTATATGCTCCAGCTTCCTCAGCTCCCCTGTTAACTGCATGCTTATCTGTCGATCTCCTTTCTGCTATAGCCTCTTCCACTTCACTCTCTTCCTCATCAGTAAACCATGTTTCTAGTCTTTCACATTTTCCCGTAACAACTCCATCAATAGCTCAAGATGAATTGCTATCTCAGCTTTCTCTTTCTCATACTCTTCCTGAGTCAACTGTTGTCTTATGCCATTTGCCTTGGCATATTTCTTCTCTTTTCTACTGTGGCCTCTTTCTGAACCTCTGCTCTCTCCTTTATGACTTTCAGTAGTCATCTCCTTCGCCATGAGTTCCTCACCTATGAGTTGCATGAAGCCTCTACCACAGCAAACTCTCTTGCTGCCACTTACCTCACCAATCCTTCCCTCCAGATGTGGTCTTTTGGTAATCATTTGTCCTCTGCTGGAACCTTTCGAGCATCCTCTACTACTCCTGTAGGCTTCTCTCATCTACAACTTTATTCAACCTCTGTTGAATCTTTAGGTTCTGCCACATTCACTTAGAATCCCTTGCTGGACTCCTTTATCACTGCACTCTAGCTGTGATCTACTTCTTCCCGCTGAGATTTCTTCACTATGCCTTTAAGATCTTGCATGATCTTGTTTCACTTCCTCAACTGCACTGCATCTTTGTGCTGCAATATTCATGAGTTCCAAAAATCTAACATTCATTCATCACATGCAATTAACTTAACTTAAAAAAAAACATGAACGTGCAAACAGAGCTATTCCTACTCTGATAACACCTGATGTAGGCAAAACCTGCATAAACCCAGAATCTTCAAACACTCTGTTTCAACTAATAATTTCAACTTCACCAATAGCCCAATTAACAAATCAACTCTGAATTCATTGTTTATGTGCACCTTTCCCTTACAGCGTACCCAGTGATCTCACATCAACACATGTATTTCCTTTCAATATTTACAGTCGATTTTGTTAAACAATTCCAGATCTCAAATTATTACCTGAATTCAATTCAAATTCATACATTCTTCAACCGACCTCAACTCAGATTTAAATCTCAAGCCTGGAAATTTACCTTACCTCTGTTCAGACTTTCCCCTTCCACGATTCCACTCTTCAACTCTGCATTTATCATCACTATAGATCGATCCTATTCATGTCATTTCTTCTACTGTGACATCAATTCAAATAAAAACATTTCCATCCGACCCTGCTCCAAAATCCATATGCTTCTGCTATGTATGTTCCTAGATGCAAATGTCGCTTACGCATATTCTACGTGTCAGCTATTTCCTTTTGAAGCCTAAAATTTAGTTCATCGAACCATAGACACAATGCTGGTCGATTTGCTGGTTTGATTCTTCAATGTTAAACAATAAAACTCTCCATACACTACAAGGTGCTTACCTCAACAAACACCTCTGCAAATTCATCAATTCAATTTAGAGCCTCTATTCACTGTTGGTATAAATGGGTAATAACCGCTCTGCCAGCGGACCCCTCTCCACGCGGTTGTCTCAGGAACGCACAAATATCTGTATTCAACAAAAATTATAAAGAAATCTGCGCATATAACTCTGCCCTCGAGCAAGATGTTGGAGAATCACCTTGGCATCAATAGCTAGAGAATACGCTGCCAAGTAATTAATACAAAGTCTTATATCTGTCACCTATGATCGATAGCACTACGCCTTTAAGGTAGTTAACGCACAACACAATAATGTCTTTGTTAATCTTTATTCAATGTTGAAGTTGCGGAAAAACCAAACGACTCGAGCGATTTAACAATACAGTTCACCACATAATCTTTTCACTTCGCCCAAGTTTAAGCTACGGAAATTCTGAACTTTAAAGCGATTATAAAATATATCTATTAACAATACCATTCAGTTAATCAATCAACTGTGAAGCCCATACACAATTCAATTCATTCGATTGCCTTTAAATCCATAACCATAACAAAATCAAATGCACACAATTCAACTTCTAATTTCAGAATTTAACAACCAATAGATATAACCCCAATCAACATCTATGTAACCTAAAACAATGACTTACAACCTTTTGTTGGCCAGATCTTCAATGTTCATGGCCCTTACAATTTGGCAGAGGACTTACAGCCTTGGATGTTCAACCTATTCTCCACCTCACTCTCTCACACTCTCTGATTTTCAATGCCTTTGAGGCTTCATAATTTATAAAACTTAGCATGATCTAAAAATCCTAAAATCACTCAACTAAAAGCTCTAACTCTACATGCAATGCATACAAAAGTCTCTTGATGCTTTATCCCATCTTTTCCTGTTTTAAAAACAAGAAAAGCCTCCTTATCCCTTAATGATCCACATCCATTGCTTTTACGCCTAAAAGCTCTCCTTAGTTTCTGCGTTCCCACTTATTTACTTTGGAAACATCTAATTAATCACACTTAAAGGCCTAAATATTAAATTGACTTGTAACTTAGGAAAATAATTCTAGAAATGCTTGACCCCTTTTGTCTATTATTTACAATAATTTCTCTTGGGCTGAATGCTCCTGCATCACTTACTCACACTAAAACAATGTAATTTTTTAGGTTCACGCTTTGTATGGTAACTAGATTACTGATACTACCATGCTTACTCACACTAAAAACAACATTATGTGAGTACATCAATGGCACATCCATTAAATGGGTTGAGGTGACAATGCTTAATGGTTGCTCACAAAAGTTAATATTAATGTTAATGTTTTTATGTAAAACCAATCCCGTTGTTATATCAATGCCATATGGATGAATTATGTTTAAATAAACAACTAAAAAGAGATCATTATGATACTTTTCATGAGTGACTCCCACAACACTTTAAGATTTATATTTAATGTTATTGTTGTTGCTTAACCATGGCTCAACCGTAAAGGGTTTAGATGGCTTTATCATACTTAACATTGGCACTGTTCTATGTGAAATTTCTCGAGTAAAAAGAATGTCATATGTTGGTTTTTTCCATGCATTTTACATCCCTCCCAATTATTCTAATATGCATTCATTGTTCTAGAGAGATGTGATCAGATTACATATCTATAAAGAAAATAATAATAATAATAATAATTAGATTGTGAAATATTATTATTATAATCGAGAGGGAATAAATACATAAATATAATATAATTCAATTATAATAATTATATTATTATAAAATATTATTGTCATTATAAACGAATAATAAACCCAAGGGATTAATACCAAAACCCCAAGGGATGATGAACTCAAGGGAACGATATGAAACTCAAGGTATTAATATTCTAAACCAAAGATATATAAACCCTAAGATAAAAATTATAAGCCCTAAAATAAACATAGTTGTCCATGATTGACAATGGTTGATTTTCATATTGAGACAATGTTTGTCACAATGCATCTTAGGACCATGGTTGACCATGCTTGATCATAAATAATTTTCATATCGAGACAACCTTTGTCACAATGCAACATTGGACCATGGTTGACCATGGTTGATTTTCATATTGAGATAAATTTTATCATGATGTGATGTTGTACCATGGTTGACCACAATTGAATTTATAAAATATGGTTGAACATGGTTAACCATCATTGCCATAGTTGACCACAGTTTACCATGACTAATAATGGTTGACCATGATTGATATTATAAACCCAATGGATCAATACTAAAAACACAAGGAATTATAAGCCCAAGTAAATAATATAAAACAAAGGTATATAAACCGTTAAATAAATATGGTTGACCATGGTTGATTTTCATATTGACTCAAACATTGTCACAATGCGACATTAGACCATGCTCAACCATAGTTGCAACCTTACACTAATAAACTAAAGGGATTGATATTGTAAACCCAAGGGAATAATATTAAACACATGGGATGAATATTATAAAACCAATCTATATAAACCATAAGATACATATTATAAAATATTAAATAAACATGGTTTATTTTCACATTGAGACAATCCTTGTCACAATGTGACATTGGAACATGGTAGACCATGGTTGATTTTAATATTGAGATAATATTTGTCATAGTGATTGACCATGATTGTTATTATAAACCAAAGGGAATAATAAACCCAAGAGACTAATACTAAAAACCCAAGGGGTTATAAACTTAGGGGAATAATATTAAACCCAAGGAAATAATATAAATACAAGATATATAAACACTAAGATAAATGTTATAAACCCTCAAATAAACATGGTTGACCATGGTCAATTTCCATATTGAGAAAATATTTGTCACAGTACGATGTGGGACCATGATTGACGATGATTGACCATGGTTGAGCATGATTAATCATGGTCGACCATGATTGTTATTATAAATCAAAGGGAACAATAAACCCAAGGGATTAATACTAAAACCACAAGGGGTTATGTAACCAAGGGAATAATATTAAATCCAATGTATTAATATTATAAATAAATGTATATAAATCCTAAGATAAAAATTATAAATGTTAAAATAAGCATGGTTGTTTATGGTTGACCATGGTTGATTTTTATATTAAGACAATGTTTTTCAAAATGCAGTGTAGGACCATGGTTGACTATGCTTGAGCGTGATTGCCTTTCATATCGAGACAACATTTGTCACAATGTGATGTAGGACCATGGTCAACCATTGTTGATTTTCATATTGAGACAATGTTTGTCACAATGTGATGTTGGACCATGGATAAACATGATCGACCATTGTTGACCACAATTGAATTTATAAAACATGGTTGGCCATGGTTGACCATAGTTAACCATCATTGGCAATAGTTGACCATGGTTTACCATGATTTATCACAGTTGAACATGAATTATATTATAAACCCTAGGGAATAATAAACCCAAGGGATGAATACTAAAATCGAAGATATTATAAACCCAATGGAATAACATAAATCCAAGGAATGTAAACCCTAAGATAACACTACAAAAAAACCCTATGATTATGCTTCCCTTTTTTAATAAAAAATGATTATTTTAAACATGGTTGCTAATTTAGACTGAATCTAAGCTCATCCAACTGAATTCTCACATTGTTTCAGAGCTCTAGCGCAAAGAGAGCTTTGATGACCTTCTGTTTCAGCCTCCAACACTAGGAAAGAGCATTGCTAGACCTTCTAGTTTGGACCATACCACTTGGAAGGAGCATTGATCCCTCAAAATAATTTTTCTTCTTATGTTTCACCTATTACAAATTGATCCTCTCACTTAGCAAAGGATATGCTTATTTTCTTGACCCTAGGGGGTGGATGCTTGAGCCACAACACTTGGAAATGTGATTAGCTATGTGCTTTATTTGTGGTAAGGAAATATTATTGATAAGTGCATCGAAGATACATGAATTCTTCATGAAGGAGGAGTATGATATTAATCAATTATCAATGTCTTAGATTATATGGATGATACCATGGCCTCACATTAGGTAGTCAATTGTTCAAATATGCTTGGCTAGGGGGGCATGATAGTAGGTTGCATATAGTTGGGTGGCGATGATACAACATCACTCATGGTAAAACAAGAACTTTGACATTACACATGATGGAAGATGTTTGGCTTCGGTTTGGTAAGGACACATCGATTAGGTGTATTCTAGGTGATACATGTCCTCTCCAACTGAGTATGGAAAATATGTGGTAATGTCATGTCCTATCTTGTTAAACATTTTTGACACAATCAAATTGTGTAAAAATATATTTAAAATAGAATAAAATTAAATTAAAAAAAAAAAAGTAAAATTAATAATTATACTTATAATTAATTGTAATTAATAATTAAACCAACCAAGATCCATCTTAACTCTAGATTTACCAAGTGTTAAGAGAGATCAAAACTCTTGAGGTGAAAACCACATTTAGAGTGAAAAGAGAATCAAATTGTATCAATGATTCGTAAATCCAAATTTAAGATAGATATACGCTTGTTACAAATACAAAACAATACGTGAAATTGAAAGAAAAAATTCAAATTGAAAAACATTTAAACTCATCCTATCAAAATTCCTTCATAAAAGTTAGACATGAACCACTTCCATAACAATGGAAATTCACATTGCCACAAAACCCCCCCAACATGATTTTAATTTAAAATAGAAATCAACAACCTTAAATAAAATAGAAAGCCCTTAGTCATCATAAATTTGTTGTTGGAAGATTTTGTGTTCTTTCCAACTGAGTGCCAGTCGTAATGATTTGTAACAATAGATGAGGAATTGGTGCTAGACACCGTGGTTAGAAACTGGGTACTAGTGCCATTGTTTGTGGTCATGGCATTGATAAGCATCTTACCCAATTTTGTATCGAAGCTCATGATATCATCACAACTGTCTGACCCTAGAATTGTTAAGGGTGAGTAATAAAGCCTCTCGATTTATTTTTATTTTCAAATTTTTTGATCTCAATTTGAGAAATCCAAGGGTTTTGGATTTGGTGGAGTGTAGGAAGTTGGTTATGAGAGTTAGGAATTTGAGGGTTGTCACCGGTTTGATCCTTCATTGGCCCTTTCATGCACATTCAAATTACTAGAACCATGAGGTATATTTGGTCAATGATTTCTCTCAATTTATCGATTTCCCAATAGCTATATTATTTTACCCTTTACCATGTAGGCTTCGACCTTGAAACCTACTTTTGTACAAACGTGACATAATTTGAAAAAAAAATATGTGGACTTTGAAACCCTAAAAAACATGGTGAGAAAATCAATTGAGGTTGGAACTGGGAATGTGTGGAAGGTCCCTATATGAATGCATTATTTTCTTTATTTGCATGAGAATGGGGTTCTTGAAGGGTTAGATGTCACCCTAGAGAAAGGTATAAATAAGAGTGAGAAGGAGGCTCAATCTCACCAACCCAAGTGAAAATCATCATTGTGGAGAGTATCTAAATTAGTCACATCTCAAGAGGACAAGGTCATGAGCTAAACAAGATTTTTCTGGGTTTGTTTTTGTTTGGCACAAGTCTAAGTAGGAGCAAGAGGCTAGCTGCAAGCTTGAGGGACATAAAAGTGCATGGTTTGAGGCTGATATTCTTAAGGAAATAGGGTTGAAGTCTTTTGGCCTATTATAGGAGGGATCGAGCCCTATATCAGGGCTATTTTTTTGGTCAAATAGGAGTTATAACAACATCCTAAGGTGGCCTAAGTAGTAGCGAAGAAGGGAGGGTCTGTTTGAAATGGAAAACAAGAATTTTGAGGTAGGTTGAGGGCTCATCTAGTCCCCTAACTAGGACAAAAATATCAGATCTAATATTTGCATAGGTCCATGAGCAACAATAGAGGAACATGTCCTTGATGAGAGGTAAGGATTCTCCTAAGTTGATGGTTTTGCTAGGTCATTGAGTGTCCTAGTTAAGGACATATTGTTTGGGCATCTTAAGGTTGTTTAGAGGGAAACAAGTTGATGTCTAAGGAAGCCCTCAATGCATATGTTGAAGGACTATAGTGGTCCAAGTGGATATTGGTGGTCACCCACCTATTCCACTTGGACCCCCACCATTATTTCTTTCATTTTTTTAGTTTCCTTATTTGCAGCACAATTTACTATTTTTGACAGTTTTTTGGGTCCTGAACATCTGAAGCCATTTTGCAGCCCTAAACAACATTTTTTTTGGAAAACAGGGACCACCATGAGGCACAAACCAATGTTGGTCATTCAAAATTTGTAGTCCTAGGATAGATATTTCTAACAAGGTATTGCACACATCAAACAAAGATCGTATGCCAATGCTACGACCCCGGGAAGTTGATGTACGAATTTACCCAAATGGGACCCACAATTTGGCACTTCATCTCCTAAGGTTAGGTTTTTGGATGTTTAGGGTTTTACATTATTTCTCAATAATAAATAGGAATTTGAGCCTCATTGTAACATAGTGCAGAGGCATGTAACCACCACATCACTTCTCAAAGATAAGCTACCATTGTCTGAGCTAGTCTTATTTTCATTCTATTTGTAAGCATATTTCAGTATTTTATATTAATGAAATGAAGTGTTGTTTCTACTGTATCTTTGCATTTATGGTTATATCTATAATTTGTTGCATTCGTGTTTAAATCTAGATCAGTGGTATTAGAGCATTTTTCTGTTTCTCTGTTTTTATTTGCATGTCCCCAATGAGGTCGGCATATAAGGAGTTAGGGCTCGATCTGGTTGAAAATTTGCAAGATCAGCCTCGTAAACCTTGAAAACTACCCATGGGGGAAGTAAATAAATATGAGGGGGCATGAGATCTTATAAAAATATTACTCAAGGAGGCTCTCGAGAAACAGAGGAATGCGATGATGGATAACTTTGCCCATATCCTTCAACAGTTGCCCGCCGGCAATGTATCCACATCCATCAGCCACTCTAGAGGCTCCACTCCTTTTAAGGTACAAGTAAACTTTGACATTCCGATATTTAAGGGCCAAATAGATGCAGATGTCATAGATAAATAGTTAAATATGCTAGAAGGATATTTTTTCTGTTCATGAGTTTTCCAATTGAGCAAATATTACTTTTTCTCTTCTCAAAGCCACTCCCCATGTCAAGGACTTGTGGGAAACCTACTCTGAGCAGAAGAATGAAAGTATGACCTCACCTTTATCAGTCGCACCCACTTGGAATTCTTTCCGGGATGCCATTAAGGAGTAGTACTACCCTGTTGAGAGCTATGAGGATAAATACATAAAGTGGACAACGTTGTGGCGGGGAAGGGACCATGATGTGCCAAAGTTTAAATGTTTTTCATATCCTTCGGAAAAAGTTGGGTATCAGGGTTTCTAAGAAATATTTTGTACTCAAGTACTGCAACTTCCTACCAATGTACATCCAAGAAGAGATGGAGTTCTTAGACATCTCCTCACTCGGCAGGGCGTACCAATACACCATCAAAATCGAGCAGAAGTTTAAAAAGAATAAGAGAGACATCGAATCTACAGATCCAAATCAAGGGAAAGGTGCCCCCAAACCACAGAAAAAAAGAAAAAGTCAAGGTAGGGTAGCCTAGGACAACTCGCCAAAGCCACAAGAAAATAAAAACACCATGAAGCCAAAGAAGGACACAGGAAAGAAGTGTGAGTTCCATAGGAGCTCCACTCACAACACGAGTGTCGAGCCAAGTAGTCACTGGTGGCCGAGTTGAAGGCTTCGCAATTAGATGCATGTTTAGACTCTGAGTTAGAACCCAACAAGAGGAATGAAAAGGGGAAGAAGATTATTGATGCAGAGCCCAATGCCATTGTTTCCACCACGAAGATCTAGAAGGAGGAACCTAAAGATCCATAGGAGGAGGAGCATCTCTTCCACTCCTAGATGTGGGTAATGGGTTTCATGCTATAGTTCATTGTTGACAGTAGGAGCCAAAAGAACCTCATTTCGGTAGAGTTTGTAAAGCGGTTTGGCTTACTGATCACAACACACCCACAACCGTACATCATTAGGTGGCTTCACCAAGGACAAGATCTTTGCATGAGCAAGTAGTGTCGCCTCCCATACAACATCAAGCCCTTCACGGATGAGGTATTGTGTGATGTTTCTCCCCTTGATGTTTGTGTTGTATTATTATGCCGACCATACTTGTGAAAGAAACATGTTGTGTATGAGTCAAGGCCTCACATTGTTATTGTTACTTTGGGAAATAATTTGTACAAGATACCGAAGGTAGCACTCCCTACCACCATCTCCTTGGTTACTGCAAAACAATGCAGTAAGCTCATTTCCAAAATCAGGAAATTTGTTTTCTTGATGATATGCCCTCAGGGAAAGAATAAGACGGTGGCCATGACCTCTAGACAAGGCCCCTCCACATGACAGCAATAGGTGGACAAGGTTATGGAGGAGTACGAGGACATCTTCACCTCCCCTATGGAGGTGCCTCTGTATTGTCAGGTCAAGCACTCCATCAATCTGATCCTAGGTGTGTCATTTCCCACTAGACTAATCTATAGGTACTCCATTCTAGAGACGAAATCAAGAAGCAAATTCAGGAGCTCTTGCAGAAAGGTCACATCTAGCTGAGTTCATTGGCCTACAGGAGCTCAATCGTGTTGGTATAGAAGAAGGATGGGACTTACAGATTTTGTATTGACTATCGGGTGCTGAACAAGATCACTATTAGAAATAGGTACCCAATCCCATAGATTGATGACCTTCTGGAACAACTCATGGGGGGAATATTTCAACAAGATCGACTTGAAGTCTACATATCACCAAGTACCAATCAAACCCTCCGATGTGTGGAAGACTGCCTTCAAAGCCAAGGAGGGCCTTTTCGAATAGTTGGTTATGATATTCGGGTTGATGAATTCTCCTACGACCTTCATGAGGATGATGGATGACATCTTGTGGCATACTTGGATAGTGGTATACTTGGATGACATCCTGATCTTGAGCCAAAGTTTGGAAGAGCACCTCCACCACATCCAACAAGTTCTCCAAACACTGCGACAACACAAGTTGTGTGCCAATTTGGAGAAATGAACTTCTAGCATGACCCAAATTTAGTATCTGGGATACATTATTGATGAATGGGGGGTGCATGTGGATCCAGCTAAGATCCAGGTCATTCGGGATTGGCCAGCCCCAGCCACTCTCACAGAGCTCCGCAACTTTCTGGGTCTTGCCAATTTCTACTGCAAGCTCGTGTTGGGATTCTCTCATATCACTTAGCCCTTGAGTCAAGTCACCAAGGTAGGAGCGAAAGAAAAATTATTTTCGTCTGAATCTCAACCGAAGGCATTTGTAGAGTTGAAACATTGGCTCTACTCTAAACCATTGCTCACTTGACTAGACTTGCAACAACCATTTGAGATCGAGATAAATGCCTTTGACTGTGCTATTGGGGCAGTCCATACTCAACACGGGAATCCAATGGCATATCATAGTGAGACACTTTTAAACACAATCCAGAAGTATCCCACTTATGACAAAATATGTATTCCATTGTGCAGGACTGCTGATAATGGAAGAATTACATTTTGGGGAAGGAAATATTCATCCACATAGACCACCGACCCCTGCAGTTCATACAGATGAAAGGGAAGTTGCAGAATGATCACCATCAGAAGTGGTCCACATACCTGTAATAGTTCCATTTTAATATCAAGTATAAGAAGGGAAATACCAATAATGTTGCAGATTGCCTTAGTCGACCATCGATCATGGCATTAACCACTGTGCTCAACTCTTGTGGGAACGAAACTCCTAATTGGCCACTTCTCTACAAAAGAAAACGAGAATTTGGCCACACATACTAGATGCTCTTAGAGGATCAACAAGTTCCATATTTTCACCTCCAGGATGCCCTGTTATGCCACCTAAGACACCTTTGTGTTCCTTCAAGCAAGTGTGCCAATATTATTTTGGAAGCGCACTACAGTGAGGTCATTCAAAATTTCAGGGTCGAGAAAATGGTAGCAGTACTAAAATAGTATTTATATTGGTTGAATCTTCAAGAGGATGTCAGGAAGTACATCATATCCTGCACTACTTGTGCCATTGCCAAACTGGCCATCAAGAAGCAAGGCCTCTATACTCCACTACCTACCCCTAGTCGACCTTGGGAATCCATCTCCATGGTTTACATGTCGGGCCTTCATTCTACTAAGCATGGCAATGAATGTGTTTCTGTTATCGTCAATAGATTCTCGAATATGGCCATTATAGAATCCTACAAGAAGAATATCACAGAAGCCATTGCTAAACTCTTCTTTGAATGAGTGTGGGTACACTTTGGGATCCCACAGCCTATCATCTTAGATCGGGATAGCAGGTTCCTCAGTACATTTTGGTCTAGTCTCTGGTCGATGTTGGACACCAATCACACTAAGTCCACATCTTTCCATCCCTAAACTGATGGCCAAGCAGAGATCATCAACAATATGATCGTACACATCCTCTGCATGTGCAACTCAAATCATCCACACGCATGGGATGAGAGCCTCCCTTATGTCCAACACAGCTATAACCAAGCTCTCCATAGATCAACTGGCCATAACCATTTTCAGGTGGGGTTGGGATTCCAGCCACTATGTCCCATTAATGTGGCCATGTCGTTTGCAGCTACTCAGGAAGATTCATCTCATGTCCATTCTAAAGCGAATAATGAAAAAAGATTCATTGAGCACATCCAACATATTAGCCAGCAAGTCCACATCATTCTATAGAAATGAAATGCCAAGTAAAAGCGACGACATGATCAACATCGTGTGCCACACAAGTTTCAGGTGGGTGAAAAAGTCTAGTTGCATTTGCAAAAGGAACGCCTTACTGGAGCCTGTCGTAAACTTAGATCACTCTGATATGGTCCTTACACCATTTTCAAGGCCGTGGGAGACAATTCATTTGAGCTCAGCATTCCCCGATTCCTTGGCCTACAACTAGTGTTCAATTTGGACCGCCTTTGACCGTACTTCCTACCATTGTTAGACACATCAAACATTATAAATCAACTCACACCTACAGAGTTAAATACAGGCTGCATGGAACAAGCCATAACTGATCAGACCATGGACACACATATCAAGAACACTCGATAGCAAAGGATCCAACTATATCAAGTTGTCAAAGTAGGCCAACTCCTTCACCAGGGCAAGTGGCTCACCAAGGACCAAGTTCAGCATAAGTTTCCTCATCTCATGGAGGAACTCAACGAAATGGGGACCATTGCTTCCTAAGGGGGGAGGAATGATCCAGGTGGATATTGTTGGTCACCCACATACTCCACTTGGACCCCCACCATTGTTTCTTTCAATTATTCAGTTTCCTTATTTGTAGCAAAATTTACTATTTTTGGCAGTTTTTCAAGTCCTAAACTTCTGAGGCCGTTTTGAGGCCCTAAACGAAATTTTTTGGGAAAACTGGGACTAACATGGGGCATAGATTGGTGTTGGTTATTCAAAATTTGTATTCCTTTGATAGATATTTCTGACGAGGTATTGTGTGCATCAAACAGAGAACGTATGCCAAAGTTATGACCCCGAGAAGTTGATGTACCAATTTACCCAAACGAGGCCCATAGTTTGGCACTTCATCTCCTAGGGTTAGGTTTTTGGATGTTTAGGGTTTTCCATTGTTTCTCAATAATAAATAGGCCTTTGAGCCTCATTATAACATAGTTCAGAGGCATGTAGTTGCCACATCTCTTCTCAAAGATAAGCTATCATCTCCCGAGCTAATCTTATTTCCATTCTGTTTGTAAGCATATTTCAATCTTTGATATTAATGAAATGAAGTTTTGTTTCTATTGTATCTTTGTATTTATGGTTATATATATAATTTTTTGCGTTCCTATTTAAATATAGATCATATAGGTCTAAGAGAGGCATATTTGCAAAAGCTTAGGGACTGATCTTTGAAGGACAAAAGAAGGCAACCAAGGGAGCAGTTTGTCTAGCCCAAGTTTTTTGAAGAGAAGGACATCTTGCACTGATAGAGGGAAGGCCTCCATCCCCAATTTTTCTTTCATTGGAGTAGCACATGAAGGAAATAGTGGGAATAAGTTCCTACATGTTGAGGTGCAGCAGTGGCCAATCCAAGAGTTTTTCACAAACAAAGTTGTGAAGAACTCACCAGAAGAACCTATGTGTTGATTCATTGAAGTACTAATAATCATCTAGAGGAAAAATTGGAGTTGTGTTCAGTGACTTAAAGGAGAAGGATCATTAATAGAGGAAGATTGGTGTTGCTACAAATCAGGAGAAAAATGATTGGCATATGTTCATGACACTTGGACTAAAAGGGTTGACGGGTGCCACATCACCAAGTAGGTCAAGTGTTGTCTCGTTCAGGGTATATTGGTTATAAAACGACTTACACAAAACCCCTAGTTTTTATTGCTTGTATGAGTCAATTTATGATGGCCATGATCCCTATTACGAGAGCCCTAGACTATTGTATTATAGATTGACAATATAACAAAATTGTGTTATTGAAAAATTGTAAAATGTTGTATATGTGCGCATGTGTTGATTTACTACTATATTTATTTGATTGTGCAAAGTAGTTTGTTGTGGAATTAGAGTTGTAGTTCCATATATTTTAAGACCCTAACCTATATTCTCTATTGTTGTGGAAAATGAACGATCTCCTTGATTCTGGGTGACAAGATCGAGATGCATGAACTCATTTAAATGTATGAGTTTACATTGGTGGTTTTTTCTCATGGTCATTGTTTTAGTAGGAAGACAATATATGAATGGATGACAAAGGAGCGGGGGTCTCACATCAACTCATTGCCAACTTACAAGATACTAGTAAGAGGGTGGCTCATGCTATTTTTCAACAAGTGTGAAGAGGTTCATAGGGATCTGAATATGGTTTGTAGTATCAACTCCATCCCTTTCATTTTTAAGCATTGGGCCACTCTCTTTTATCCCACTCGATAGGAACTAGACAAGGCCCCTATTTGGGTTTAGCCTCTAGGACTAAAAGTATAATTCTAGTTAGATCAGGCTCTCAAGGAAATTGGAAACAAGTTGGGGGAATGCTTGGAGGTCAACCTCACTTTCAAAGACTATGTGGAGATGAATATGGTGACGGTATCAGTAAATTTGGATATCAGAGATGGATTATGTGGTGAAATGAAACTCCAACATCAAGGCATCACTTCTCTTCATACTTTAGACTATGAAGGCATCCCATTCATATGCTAGAGATGTCAGAAACACAACCATAATGCTACAAGTTGTCCGCTAGGGTTCAATGGAAACAAAGTAAAGTACAATCCCTCATGTCCAAGATGAAAGAGAAAGGCATTATCCCGATGGAAATGACTGCTCACATCCTTTCTACAACTATCTCAGATGCCCCTATTGTCTCGACAACTACAACTCCATACCTCATTGCAATTTTTCGTGTGATTTTTTATGGGGTTTCCATGAAGCACAAATCTAATCATCCACAACTCCAGTTAGCCACTAGTTTGACAACACTACCCTCAGTTAATCTCTCTTCATATGTTTCTTTATCTTCTATTGTTAGTTGTATTTTGAATTTGGGGAAGGATTGGAATACAGTAGAACATGTATTCCTTGTATATATGTTATTGAAAGAAATTATAATTTTGTGTGGCTAAGTTCATGTTGTAGATATCAATTTCTTCAATGAGTCCTATAAGTCACATCCCTTGGGTGGGTGACTTCAAGAACAAACCGAATCCACTTCCATTATGGCCAAAAATTGGGCATGGTTAGCTTAATAGCAAAAACGATATTGTAGGAAAGCCTTATGCTTTTTTGATATCATTATTAGATCCTTAGATAAAATCCATTTGTACATGTTTATGTAGAACTTTGATAATGGTGATAAAAATGTCTTCAATTCAAAACTTAAAAAGTGTATTGAGCTTCAATAACCCAATATACGAGTGCAATCATTTTGTTAATGTTCATGACTCTAAAGAATAAGAGGGAATGTATGAATATCCAAGATTAATGTTGAATCCATAATTTGAAGATGTATATGAAGAAAACGAGTATGTTCATGTCCCTAGAGAAATATGTAGAGAAACTTATTTAGTCACATGTACCATTATATTTTGTTCATTATTGTAGCCTTGCAATGAAACACTTTTTGATGTAATTATTGTGTTTGCTTGATATGGCATGTTGTAGCTAAAAAGAAAATATAACAAGAGGTTGTATCTCCTTCAATTGTTCATTGATGAAAGGTTTTTTAATGAATGTGGTGTCATAAGTCCTTACATTAGTAGGTATAGAGTGCAAGACCAATTTGGATGCATTTTATATCTATAACATTTTCCTAGCAAATTACTGGGAACATTATTTGGGTACATAAATGTGTTGATAGATGGAAGTATGTTCATAAAATTCCCTATTGTTCAATGTCTATAATTAGGTTGATGTTAGGCCTTAGAGTACAATAAGCTCCTAATTATTTTGTGTAGTCCCAATTTGTGGCCAAAATGTATGATTGGTATTCAATTTGTATGTTGTTTGAGATGAAAATACTATAAGTAAATCATAGTGGAGGAGCATATATGAAGAATTTTTTGTAGAGATATTAGAAAATTTATTCAATAAATAACTAGTGGTTGGGTTTTATAGTGGTGAAAGATGAATTGAAGCAATTTTATTTAATTCTTAGTGTTTATGGTAGATATTTCTTAGTTGGAATTATGAGTTTGTAGCAAGGAGGACATAATGATGTTCTAGACATAATAAATAGTTTTTGGAATTTCATCCAAAATCATGGCAATGATATTCCTTGTGGTAGCAATGGAGATTTGTTGGAGATGGACAAACAAGGTACACGCTTTATTATATTGAATCAAAACTAGGGCCATATGGAAAGATGAATCACATCTTATATTTGGAGAAAGTATAACACTATGTGTATATTATATATAATGGTCATTTATGTTTATGAGATTTATCTTTGTTAGAGTTGGTACTTGGGAGGAATATTGTAATAACATGTGATGTTATAAAAGCTTATACTTATTGCCTCCATAACATTGAGCATGCAAATATTATGTAACCATATATATCTATGTATTATGTAAAGGGTGTATCATTATATTAATCTTCTAATAAGGCATACCAATTATCCATGCCTCCTTGATGATTTGGATAATTTGTTTAATATAATGTACAACCTTTGATAAACTATGGGCCATGTGTCAATTGAATTCACTATGAGTTGATTGTGTTGGTTGTAAACTTTAAGGGGCGAGATAGCCCTAGAATGATGAATTTTCCTATACATTTAGTTGGAGTTCATTGAAGTATGAATGAACTGTCACTACAACAAGAAAGGTCATTGGTGAGGGTCATGCATGTGACAAACCTTTAAGGTCTGTCACCAATGTTACATATGGTGAGGGTCCTTAAAAAAGTGTTGTTGTAAGTACATATAGTGATGGCCCTTTAAGGTTTTTCACCAAAGCCATTTTCAATGACACTTTTGGTGAGGATTGTTAAAGGCCCATCACTAATTCTCTATTTGGTGACACTTCTAGCGATGATATTTTATTGACCCTCACAATTCTCTTTTTGGTTACTTTTGGTGATGGTCAAAAAATGTTCATCATTGTTGATCATTCCAATGAGTTTTCAATGATGTTAGTGAATTTTAGTATATTTTTTGTCAAAAGATAACAGTTTAATACCATTGTTGTGGAATCCTTTTCATTATGTGTCTAAGGCCATAGCAGTTAGATTCATTCAATTTGTTAAGAAGTAATTAATGTGTATAATTTCCCTCAAGTAATGAGAATATAGTTTTCTTATGAGTCAACACATGATTCATATCTATTAGCTTTATTATATGCCAAATCCCCTCTAGATAAAGTTCCACTAGTGTGTGTAGGAACTATATTATTTAATACATAATCAAGCTCTGTTAATTCTATTAATGAGAGATACATAGGACTCCTCAACATTGTTGGCACACCTTAACATGATTTGGCACACACTAACATTCCTTGGCGCCTCACATGCCTTCGAACATATTTGTACCCAGAATATCTTACCATGACTAGGACACCCAAGCACATGTTGGGAGGCCCTAGCATAACATAACACTCTCCTAGCATGCGTTGGCATGCCCTATAGTCCCTAGCATGCCCTGGAACATTTTGGCAATCATTAACATACATTAGCACTTGGCACACATTGACACTTCGCATATATTGGAACATATTATTAGTGTGTCTAGCATGCCCCTTTTGAAAAAGATAATGGCATGACTTCTTAGCTCTCTTATGTGTTCATTTCCTTTCATTTTAGCTTGGTTCTTCCTTTTGTTGCCTTGACACTCCTTGACACATATTGGCATACCCTATTACCCTGCACATCCCAACATCCCTTAGCGTTAGGCATGTCTTGGCATGCCTTGGAACTATTTGGCACATGTTAGCACACACTGGAAATCCCTAGCACACTTTGGCACTTTTTGACATGCCCTAATATTCCCTACAATGCCTTACTAGTGCTTAGCATACTTTGTCACTCCCTTGGCATGCCAGCTAGCACTCATTGACACTCCCTAACACACCCTCATATTCATTCACCTCCTTGCATTTTGACCTAGTGCTCCATTGTGTATCCCTAGTACTCCCTAACACTCCTCAATACGAATTACCACTCTCTAGCACACCTTAGAACCAAGGAAAATTTTAAGGATGGATATTTATATTAATTTTTTGAAACCTTAGTGAATCTTACTAGTCCCCAATATGCAAAATGTAAAATGTTTGGTGATATTCTTCTAAGAATATTCAAATTTCTAATAATTTTATATATAGTCTCTATAAAATAATGGCAATTTTTATGGTATAATAATTTTATCATATAAAATTTGGGCGAATATCTTTTAGGAAAAATGGGAATTGGCAAATCCTTTTTTTGGAAAATGAATGGAAAATTAGCCCACTTTCCAATATTAGCCCCTAAAATTTTCCATGCTTAGCACTCTTCAACATGCCCTACCACTTCATAACATGTGTATCACTCCATAACACACATTGGCACTTGGTACGTGTTGGCGCTCGACAAGTCTTAGCATGTCTAGCATTCATTGAGATTCCTTGGTATGCTTTAGAATAGTTTAATATGAAAGTTATTTGAAATCAATTATTAGAAAGTAGATGAGAAGTAGAAGAGGAATATTTGGCACCTAGAATGAACTAACGCTTGGTACTTGGCACATATTGGCACCTAGTGTTGGTGTGCCTAACATGCCCCTCTTGGAAAAGGTAAATTGATGACTTATTAATGCTCATTGATCCAAGTGGATGTTGGTGGCCACTTGCCTATTCCACTAGGACCCCCACCACTATCTCTTTTAGTTTTTTAGTTTCCTTAATTGTAGCACATTTATTATTTTTGGCTGTTTTTTAGGCCCTGAAATTTTGGAGCCATTTTTAGGCCCTAAACAATGTGTTTTTGTGAAAACCAAGGCCAATATGGGTGATAAGTTGATATTACCTAGTCAGAAGTTGTATTCCTCAAATAGATATTTCTAACGAGGTATTTTTCATGTCAAATAGAGATTGTATGCCAAAGTTACGACCCTCAGAGGTTGATGTACCAATTTACCCAAACAAGGCCCATAGTTTTGGCGCTTCATCTCCTAGGGTTAGGTTTTTGGATGTTTATGGTTTTCCATTTTTTTCTCAATACTAAATAGGCCTCTGAGCCTCATTATAACAACGTTCAGAGGCATGTAGCCACCACATCTCTTATTTCCATTATGTTTGTAACCATATTTCAGTATTGGATATTAATGAAATTAAGTGTTATTTCTATTGTGTCTCTATATTTATGGTCATATCTGTGATTTGTTTCATTCCTTTTTAGGTTTGAATAAGTGGTATTAGAGAGGACTACTCTTTCTCTATTTTCTATGCATGTCCCAAATGAGATCGAGATATAAGGAGTTAGGGCTTGAATTGGTTGAACTTTTGCAAGGCCAGCCTCACAAATATGACAACTTCCCATGGCAGAAGAGAAGAAGGATGTGGGGGCAGGAGATTCTTTCAAAATATTTCTAAAAGAAGCTCTCAAGCGATAGAGGAATGCAATGATGGACAACGTTTCCTAGATCCTTCTGCGGCTACCCAATGGCAACTCAGATCCTTCCAACAGCTACTCTGGAAGTGCCACACCCTTTAAGGTACAAGTTAACTTTGACATCCCCATATTTGAGGTTCAGATAGATGCAAACATCATAGATAAATGGCTAAATATGCTAGAAGGATATTTTTTTATTCATGACTTTTCCAATCAAGAAAATATTAAATTTTCACTTCTCAATGTGCCCCCCCCCCCGCATCAAGGACTCATGGGAAACCTATTGTGACAAGAAGGATGAAATTACACCCTCACTATTTTCGAATGCAGCTGCTTGGAATTCATTCAAAGATACCATCAAGGAGCAATACCACCCTGTTGAAAGCTATGAGGATAAATACAGAAAGTGGACCATGCTGCGACAAGGAAGGGACCAATACGTGCCTGAGTTTACCAATATTTTTCATACCCTTCAAACAAAGTTGGGTATCATGGATTCTGAGAAATATTTGTTACTCAAGTACCATGGCTTCCTACATAGGTACATCCAGAATGAGATGGAGTTCTTGGAGATCTCCTCGCTCGGAACAATGTACCAATACACTTTCAATATTGAGCAGAAGTTTAAACAAAAAAAAGTGAGACTTTGGATCTGCAAATCCGAAGCAAGGGAAAGGCATCCCTAAACCATAGAGCAAAGGGAAAAGCCAACGCAAGGTGACCTAGGATAACATGTTGAAGCTGCAAGTGAATAACAACACCATGAAGACAAAGAAAGACACATGACACTGGTTCGAGTTCCATAAGAGTTGCACTCACAACACAAGTGAGTGTTGGGCCAAGCAGTCATTAGTGGCCAAGCTGAAAGTTTCCGAGTCAGACACATGTTCTGACTCTGAGTCAGAACCCAACAAGAGGAATCAGAAAGGGATGCACATCATTGACAAGGATCCCAATGCCACTATGGCCACCATGAAGATTCAGAATATTGAGTCTGAAGATCTAGAGGAGGGGGAACTCCTGTTCCACTCACAGATGTGGGTGAAGGGTTCTCCACTACAGTTCATTATTAATGGCGGGAACCAAAAGAACCTCATTTCAGTAGAGGTCATGAAGTGGTTTTCCTTACTGACTACAACACATCTGCAACTGTACACAATCGGGTGGCTTCACCAAGAACAAGATCTTCGCATCAGTGAGTAGTGTCACGTTCCCTACAATATCAAGCCCTTCATGGATGAGGTACTGTGTGATTTTTCTCCTCTTGAAGTTTGTGATGTATTATTAGGACAACCATACTTGTGGAAGCAACATGTTGTATATAAGTCTAGACCCCACTCTATTATTATTTCTTTGTGTAGTATGTTATAGAGGATATCGGAGGTAGCCCCACCTACTACCATCTCTTTGATCTCTGCTAAGAATTGTAGTAAGATCATCTCCTAGACTGGGATTTTTTTTCTTTCTTATTTCCTCTCAAAATAAGGGGAAGATCATAGCCACATCCATGGCCCTTGAGAAGGGTTCCCACATGCAGCAGAAGTAGGTGGATATGGTCATGGAAGAATACAAGGACATCTTCTCCTCACCCATAGGGGTACCCTTGCACTATTAGGTCAAGCATTCAATCGATCTAACTCTCGTAGAACCTCTAACAAATGGGACAATATATCACCATTATATTCTAGAAAATGAAGAGATCAAGTGGAAAATCCAGGACTTGCTACAAAAATGGCACATCTGACCAAGTTCCTCTCCTTGTGGGAGCTCAATTGTACTTTTAAAGAAGAAGGATGAGACCTAGACACTCTACATTGATTATCAGGCACTAAACAAAATCATTATCAAGAACAGGTATCCAATCCCATAGATTAACAACCTTCTGGAACAACTCAAGGGATCCAAGTATTTTAGAAAGATTAATTTGAAGTCTGGTTATCACCAAGTTCCAATAGAGCCCACAGATGTATGGAATACCACCTTCAAATCCAAGGAATGCCTTTTTGAATGGTTGTTTATTCCCTTCAGGTTAAAAAATTCCCTTGCTACTTTTATGAGGCTAATGGATGACATCTTACGACATCCTCATATTCAACAAGAGTTTTGAGGAACACTTGTAACACATTTCGCAGGTCCTTCAAACACTTCGGCAGCACAAACTGTGTGCCAACTTGGAGAAATGTAGCTTTGGCATGAGTGAGGCCCAATATTTTGGTTACATCATAAATGAGCATGGTGTGCATGTGGATCTAAATAAGATCCAAGTCATTCTGGATTGGCCATCCCCGATCACTCTAACAGAGCTTCGCAACTTTTTAGGCCTTGCAAAGTTTTATCGAAGGTTCATTTTGAGATTCTCCCATATCATATGGCCTTTAAGTCAGATTACTAAGGGTAGGGTGAAAGCAAGTTTTTCCTGGTTCGAGTACCAACAGAAGGCATTTGTTGAGTTGAAGCATTGACTGTACTTTGCATCATACTCACGCTTCCAGACCTGTAACAACCATTTGAAATTGAGACGCACGCCTCAGACTATGGTGGAGTCATCACCCAGCAAGGGCATCCAGTGGCATATCATAGTGAGACACTTTCCCATAAAGAGATGTATTCCATCTTGCAGGCATGCCAACAATGGAAGCAGGGAAAATTTTAAGAACCTCGCCTAAATTTATAAGTATAATAAATGGGCGAATCTCCATGGTATATGGGAAAAATGGAAGGCGATTTTATCAATAATATAATATGTATAATTTTTTGGCGAATCTCTCACCAGGCATGGCGAATATTTTACTCAATTAGAAAATCTTGTAAGATCTTGGTATTACCATGGGTTATCATAAACCTAGAGCTTAAAAATTACTATTTTTAATTTATAAAAATTAATAAAATTAATAGTTGATTTTTATTTTATTTTTTATTTTAACCAAGCTAAAATGTTTAACATACATTAAATTACAACATCCATTTTTACTTTGATCCACCAAGCCCCGAGAGGGATCAAATATTTTTTCACTCTATGCTAGTTTGCATATCAAGATATTTGATACCTCTCGGGGGTTAGTAGATCCAAAGTGAAGATGGATCTATGTTGGTTTAATTCCCCCATTTAAATAGGCTACATTCCAGGTGAATACCATGGGTCAATACCATGTCCCATTTTGGTGAATACCATGGGTCAATACCATGTGCCATTTTTATTTTTATTAATACTAATATTAGGGTTAATAATGTTTTCTTGCATGGTATTAATAACAATCTAGTCCATGGTACTTGTCCCATAGTATTTTTCCCATAGGTTTCACCTAAATATAACGCATTTTTTTGAGTGTTCATAAATATAAGGTGACTTATGGAGTAAATATAAAAAAATGTTTTATTTGTTTACCATACCTCTCATTTATTTATATTTGTATTATTTTACCATACATCTTTTACAAATATGGTATTTGGCCCATAGGATTCACTTAAATAAAACCTCTTTCTTGACCCTTCATAAATAAACGAGGGTTATGGACTAAATATAAAAACAGGTTTTATTTATTTACCATACGTCTAGTTTATTTATATTTTTATTTATTTACCATACCTTTTGAGTAAGTATTAAAAAACGTTTTATTTATTTACCATACCTCCACTTTACTTATATTTTTATTTATTTACACCCTTGTATGTATATAAGGTGACTTATGGAGTTAATATAAAAAATATTTTATTTATTTACCATACTTCTCATTTATTTATATATTTATTAATCTACGATACCTCTTTTACAAATATGGTATTTGGGCCATAGGATTCACTTAAATAAAACCTATTCTTGAAAATGGGCGAATGGAAGGTTGTAACTCCTAATTTCAAGGGCTAAATTTACCTTTTTTATCCTCTCCCTTAAAATAAGGTGGGCTATTTGAGGGATTTGTAAAAATGTACTATGATACAAAATACTCGCCCACTAAAAATTTAGAACCCCTTAATTTCGCCAAAGGGCAAACATTCACCCCTAAAATCACCCCTACTCTCTGTCCGGTTGTGACTACTACCAACCTGTTATGACACCAAGGGCGATTGTCACATATTTGTTTACCCCAACAAGGGTTTCTGTTATTATTATTACAACTGAGTTTCAGGCTTATCAATATTTATTCGATATACATTTCATGTTTATTGCTACAAGAAAACACCCTAATCTGTTATTGGGTAGAGTTATTAATCACTTGCTAATCTTAATTGTACCCAAGTTATTCCTTTCCACTACAAATTCAGCTGTATAGTCAGGGTTCTGGAATCCTACAGGGTAGCCTGTCCACTACGAGCCAGTCGTAATGCCACGGTTTCCATTTCACCTTTATTGATAACCCATAGTAAAAATTTCCCATTCTACTCTTTCAGTTGTAGGGGTAATATCTACGTTTCTTTTTTTTGTATAGTCGGGACAAACTATTGCTGGGCACACTCACCCAGCGTTGGAACTAGTTAGATAATGAATCGCCTCCATCGAGGTTCACATGCAAGCATGATGTTTGGAGGGTACTATGCCATTCGAGGGATATTTATCTTCTGTTTACTGATAGTACCAGTTTAACAACCAACTCAGGACTCCTTCTACTATGTATATTTTCCATCCTCGGTTTCAACAGACCTTCAACTCTAGAGGAAAAGCCCACACCTAAGGTTCAGGGTGCATGGACTTTCATTCCCATCCCAGTCGGCATCCTTAGACAGCCACCTCACTACTATCTCGAACTAAATTACTGGGCTTCCCTACCCCGAGTCTTGATTTACATATGGGCTTTAGTCTCCTCTCAAATGTGCGTTTGATGGCATGATGATAATCCTAGCAGTGTTGTTATTCATGTATATTTTTTTTAAATAAAACAAAGAAAAAATATCAGTTGTTGTGGCTTACTGATAAGTGTTTATTTTATTTATGACTCTCCCCTTCGTAATTAACACATCAAAACTATTTTATCCGTAACTCATTCTTTAATAATTAACATAGCGTTGGCAATACTACCGTAAAATACAGCTTACTGCTTCAATATTTTAAATGCTTCCACACTGTTTAGCTACTTACCTGGTTTTCCCGTAGCTTGCTTAACACTCAGAAACTAAGATTACCTCTACTCATCTGCTTCTAGTCTGCCTCCCGTCCGTGAGATTCGTCCTTCATGACCAGAATCTCCACCCTTGCTCTCTTGCTGGACTGTTGTCCGCAGCAAGATATTTGCACTCAGTGCATGGCTATTTGGTCATCACCAGACTTAGGCACCTCTTTCCTCGTTCTATCTTTGTCTGTCCCCACAACATAGTACAGTCCCCCTTTTCCTTTTTTTTTTCTTCTAGAAACTCTTCCAGTTAAGGAAAACAGTTGGGGTTGGGGAATCCACAACTGTCTGGCCCTCCCCCTTCCTTGGGAAGTTGCCAGCTTTTAAAGAAAACATTTCTTTAAGTAATTTAAAAAAAAAAACCAATATTATTAAAATTCAATAGATATTAATGTATCAACAGTTTTTCCATTTACCACAATAAAATTAAATATTTACATCAATTCTGGGGCATTATATCTCCCCCTCCTGAAATTGGATATCGTCCGTATGTCCGTTGACTAAGAACAGCTCCGGGTAATCCTTTCTCATGAGCTTTTCATCTTCCCAAGTGGCCTCATTAGGCCCAAAGTGCTGCCATTACACTTTAACTTGGGTAATAGCTCGCTTCCACAACTGTACTTCTCTTTGGTCCAGAATGCTCAGTGGCTCGACCAAGACTTTGCCTTCCGCTTTGACCTGCAACATGAAATATTCAAAATTAGTTTCTTATAAAGAAAACGTTTTGACTGGTCTACTAAGATCAATCATCACTTGTATATCTTGTCATCTAATCACATGTTTAGGGTCATAAATGTATTTTTTTTAATACAGAGACATGGAAGACGTTGTGGACATGGATGTGACTTGGCAGGGCGAGCTGGTAAGCCATCGCGCCAATTCTTGCCAAGACTTGGAATGGTCCACAGTATTGGGGTGCCAACTTGCACACCTGTTCCATTGTAGTGTACTCTTTCTAGCTTGGATTCACACATAAACATGGTCACCAACTTGGTATTCCTTGAACCTCCTCTTCCGGTCAGTAAAGCTCTTTTTCCTATCCTGAGCATCCTTTAAATTAAAACATGCCATTTTCACCATATCCTCCATTTCCTTAAGAATCTCTAGCCCTAACCTTAATTTGTCTTCAGAGCCACCCCAACTTGAGGGTGTGCGGCATTTCTGCCTGTACAGGACCTCAAAAGGAATCATTTGTAATGAAGTATGATACCTGTTATTGTATGCAAATTCAACCAAGTGAAAATACTCCTCCCACCGCATTGGTTGCTGCATTACATATGCTCTTAACATGTCCTCTACCACTTGGTTCACTTGCTTTGTTTGTCCGTCGGTCTTGGGGGTGGTACGCTGTACTAAAGTTCAGATGTGTTCCCAATTATGCAAATAATGTCTTCCAAAAGGTCAACGTGAATTTCACATCACGATCTAAAATTATTTTCTTCGAGAGTCCATGTAATTTAAATGCATTCCGCATGAAGATATGGGCAATCTGTACAGCCCTGTAAGTGGACTGCACAGGTATAAAATGTGCTGCTTTACTCATCTTGTCTACCACCACCATAATTGAATCATTATTCTTCTTTTTCCTAGGCAGCCCTGTTATAAAATCCATAGAAATGGTTTCCCACTTCCTTTCAAGAATGGGTAATGGTTGCAATAACCCTGGTGGATGTTGATGCTCTACCTTAATTTGTTGACACTATAGGCACCGTGCCAAATACTCAGCCACATTCCTCTTCATTCCCGACCAATAGTATTCCTTTTGAATCAGAGTGATCATTTTCTGATAACCTGGGGGTCCAACATAGTGACTGATGTGGAAGCCATCTAAAATCAGATTTTTAATGCTGTTTTGATGAGGTATATATAGACTTTTTTTGTAGTACAACATTCCAACATCATCCATTTCATATCCTTGCTGATTCTTCTCACTGATAGATTATTGTACTTGTTTTTTTATTTGTTTGTACACAACATCTTGTTCTGATGCCTTTTTTATCATTTCCTCAAAGGGGTTTTTCCATTTGCTATGGGAAATTTCATACAAACATTGTACCTTCCGACTTAAGGTATCTGCCACCCAGTTTTCTTTCCCCTTTAGATGTTTGATTTCAAAGTCAAAACACCCTAGGAAATATACCCATTGTGCTTCCCTAGCGTTTAAAGTGGGTTGGCTAAAATAATTGGTCAAACTGTAGTGGTCAGTCAGTAGCAAGAATTCCTGCCCACAAGATAATCTCACCACATCTTCAAAGCGTGTAGGATGGCAGCCAACTCTAAGTCATAAGCAGAATACTTCTGCTCATGCTCCTTTAGTTTCCTAGACTCATAAGCAATTACTTTCCCTGCTTGCATCAACACAGCTCCCACGTCTACCTTGCTTGCGTCAGTGCACACCACATAGTCCTTATTAGGATTAGCTATGCTGAAAATGGGTGTCGTGGTGAGCAGATGCTTAAGCTGCTCAAAACGTCTTTGACATTATGGGGTCCATTTGAATGCTCTTCAATTTTTGTTTAAGGAGGTGATAGGATACGCTACCCTTAAGAAGCCTTCCGCAAATTGTCTATAATAATTGGCTAACCCCATAAAGGACCTAATGTTTGCTACATCTTTCATTATAGGACACTCCATTATGGTTCTTATCTTTTGAGGGTCCACCGCAATCCCTTCCTTTGTGATTATATGGCCTAGATGTTGTATTTCATCCTTGAAGAAGTCACACTTGCTGATCTTAGCATATAACTGGTGTTCTCGAAGGGTTTGCGGCACCAATCTGAGGTACTCCTTGTGCTCTTCCATAGTTCAAAAGTATATCAATATATCATCGATAAATATCAGCACAAATCTGTCCAAATATCGATGAAATATGTTGTTCATCAAGCACATATAGGTTGCAGGGGAATTAGTTAATCCAAAAGGTAGCACCACAAATTCGTAATGCCCATATCATGTTCTAAAAGCTATTGTAGCGATGTCTTCGTCCTTAATCCTGATCTAGTGGTAACCAGATCACAAATCGATCTTGGAGAATACTGTTGCACCCTTCACTTAATCGAAAATTTCATCAATTCGAGGTATAGGATATTGGTTTTTTATGGTTAGCTTGTTCAACTCATGATAATCTATACACATGTGAAGGGTTCCATCTTTTTTCTTGACGAATAACACTGGGGCTCCCCATGGAGACACAATGGGGCAAATATAGTTTTTATCTAGTAGTTCCTGTAACTGCATTTTTAATTCTATCAACTCAGGTACATTCATTCTATAGGGTGCTCGTGATACCGGCGCTGCCCCTGGTACCAATTCAATGGTAAGGTCTATATCCCTCTTAGGCGGCAGTTTGGGAATCTCCTGTGGAAACACATTGAAAAACTCTTGTATTACAGGGATGTTATCCAACATGGTTATTTTATCCTTTGAGTGAGCATAGCCCACTTGGATAGCATAAATCTGACAGCACTTCCTGATGCATTTCGCTAATTGAGATGTGGTTATTGGATGAACTTGTATTGGTCGCTTAATTCCTTGCATCTCTTGTTGTATTCCCAGCTCATCCCTGTAATAGATAGTCTTTGTTTTACAGTTTACAAGGGACCAATGTTTTTCTAACCAATCCATGCTAATTATAATGTCATAGGAATGAAGGGGAATCACATTTAAGTCTGCTATCATTGGATGTCCAGCTATTTTTAAGGGGCATTCAGTGACTTTAGCAAGCACTCGTCTCTTGGCCCCTGTAGCCAGCTGTACTAGCCAAGGATTCTTGAATTTTGCAGGTTGCAGTTTACAATGCTCTACCACCTTAGGACTAATATAACTTAATGTGGCTCCTGGGTCAATTAAAAAAATTACAGAAAGGTCTAGAATTTTACCTTCGATTTCCACCATGGTCGGCTGGTACTCCGTCTGATAGTCCTCCAGGGCAGCATTAATCTGGGGTATACTACGTCCCACGTCACCAACCATCGATGCTTCATGGATCTTGGAGATCTGTTCAGTTCCCTTCCATTGTGGATAGTTTTTAACATAATGGGGTCTGACGTAGCCCCAACACTACACAGGAGGCCTTGTTGTCCCTTTACTGTCTAATTTACTAGAGGGCCCACTAGTTCTTTACTCACCAGTTGGCCTTGATCTGAGTGAATTTTTCTAGAAATTTCTATTGTTCTGCCCTTTTGCGAAGCCCTTATTACTTCCATCGTGACTCCTTTTATTATTTCCAGCCAATCTATTGTTTCTTTTATCAACCCCTCTTTTCCCTGGAACCTCTCCTTTCTATTTACTTTGCTGGTAACAAATTTTGGCTTTACGTATTACTTCGTCCATTGTCTTAGGATTGTCAAATTCAATCCTTTCCCTCATATACGAGGGTAAACTACTAAAAAATCTTCGTACCTTAGCCTTTTCCTCTTTAATATAAGGTACATAATGAAGTAATGATGTAAAGCGAGTGATAAATTCATCCATGGTCTTCTGTCCCAGATGCAAATCATGGAGTTCTCTCACCTTTTCGTCGTAGAACTATTCTGTCAGGTACATCTCTTTAAAATATTTTTGAAATTTGTCCCAGGTAATTTACTTTTCTCACTTACTCCTCTCACAATCTTCACTTGCTCCCACCATAAGTTGGCTTTCCCTTGTAATTGGAAGATGGCTAATTGTGCCTTGAGATTGTGATCATATTGGTACAATTGGAAGTATTTGTTCATATTAATTAACCATGCCTCCGCTGGTTCCTCTTGCTCTTCGTCAAAGTGTGGTGGCTTGATCTTGCTGAACCCCCCTTGCAGTTCGATCCAATGCCTCTTTGATGCCTGCTGCTCGGAGGCATTATCAGATTGTTCCTCCCGTTCTTCATTCCTTCCTTCTGACCTTTCTAGTTTTGTGTGGAGATTTTGTTCTTCTGACGCTCTTTGTTGCTCAGCACTGGGATTTGGTGATTGTTGATTTTGTTTGTCTGATAGTATCTTTAAAATTCTCTCCTATTCCATGGTTATTCTGGCGTTATCTTCTCGTAATCAAGCTATTTAATTTCTCAGTTCTTGTACCGTTTCTAATATTGCATGGTTCATATTACGAGCCCCCTCTCCAATTTGTACCCACAATTCTGCGTTCCTTCCAGGGCTTGTTGCTAGCCCCTGACCTGCTATGAACCTATGGGGTCTGCTGCCCGCCTTTCTCATGTTGGTTGTCCTCTATTTTCTCCTAGGAACCTGAACAGATGAAAAAATTAGCACAACACAAATTTTTTTTTGTAGCTTTTGTTCGTTAATAGTTAGAAATATAAAGATAATATAAAATGAATCTACTTTAGCCACTTATCTCCCAGAGGCCACAGTTTTGAAAACGTGGCTCTGATACCACTTATCATATCTTCATGTCATTTTTTTTTTTTTTTGCGCCTATGATTAACATCATTAAAAGTTCTTGAGTTACAAGGTTACAGTGTTTGTGATAATATGTGGTTTACATTCTCCTTGACATGATTAACTCTATCCATATCTATACGTATATTTTCTCCATTGATGGAGTGGCAACCATGCCTTAATGTAGGCAGGGTGAAAACTTGATTTATGCCATCTGTCAATGTCGAAAGTCGGGTTGCAAGATCAGGCCATTGATTCTGTATTCGCTGTTGTTGATAGTTGGAAACTTTGCATTAACCTTGCACTACCACTGTACGTGGCATATGCAGCGTTGTCCGCTCTCTGCAGTGTCCTCGGGATCCCTCATAGATCGATGGTGTTGGAATTTGTGTGGCGATCCAACGGTTGGGAAGTATGTGGCCCGCGTACACATCACTTGGTCTGGTTTCATGTCCTCATTTTTCTCCCATTTTGACCTGCTGCTTCGATGTTGCTCTCAAACATTCCAATCCTCCTACTTGCTTCAGGCTTCTACAATGGTCATGGGAGGCATTCAACCTGCCTTATCCCGGTCTTTGTCTTCAGGTTCTCTCAGGGGTAAGTTTCTTTTTTTGACTTTAGGAAATTGCCAATTCTCCCTGCGTGATAATGTCGAGTTCAATTTTTTTCTTTTTCTTTTTTCCTCATGCATGCAAGTGTGCTTGAGTTATTTAAATTCCACCATATATGCTGAGACTATCGGTTTATTAATTAAATTTTGATGATTGTTTTGGCAGGCTCCCTCCACCCAGACTACGAACTTGGGTCTAGCTTCGCCTCTGTCCTTCTAAGACTAGCTCCAATCCTGGCCAGGAATGAGGCTTTCTGCCAGGTTATGGTTGCAAATGAAAACTATGTTAATTCTCTTGCGATAGAATCATCTCAAATTTTACATGCTATCTCTATAATGGTATTTAAGTATTTTGTGACGGTGTAAATTTCCAAGTTTAGTGCTTATCTATGAAGTTTTGTCCAGGTTCTAGCAATTGTCAACCATATTTTCTATTTGTACTATGTCATATTTTTGAGAGAGGGTTTGAGCTACGAGGGTTTCTCTCTAAAACTGTGTGTGCCTCGCGGCCTGTATGTAATACCTTAGGTTGGAAACAATTATCTACTTTGCAGTTGTGCTCATTAATTTTGTCCAGAATCACATGATGTTTACTTATGTTATGTAGAATGAATTGTTCTCCTCTGTTATAGAAATACTCTCTATCCGGTTGTGACTACTACCAACCTGTTATGGCCCCAAGGGCGATTGTCACATATTTGTTTACCCCAACAAGGGTTTATATTATTATTATTACAGCTCAGTTTTAGGCTTATCAATATTTATTTGATATACATTTCATGTTTATTGCTACAGGAAAACCCCCTAATCTGCTGTTGTGTAGAGTTATTAATTGCTTCCTAATCTTAATTGTACCAAAGTATTCCTTTTTGCTGCAAATTCAGTTGTACAGTTAGGGTTTTGGAATCCTACAGGCTAGCCTGGCCACTACGAGCCGGCCGTAATGCCATGGTTTCCACTTCACCTTTATTGATAACCCACAGTAAAAAGTTCCCGTTCTACTTTTTCGGTTGCAGGGGTAATATCTTTGTTTTCATTTTTTGTATAGTCAGGACAAACTATTGTCAAACACACTCACCCAGTGTCGGAACTAGTTAGATAATGAATCGCCTCCATCCAGGTTCACATGCAAGCATGATGTTTGTAGGGTACTGTGCCATCCGAGGGAAATTCATCTTTTGTTTACTGATAGTACCAGTTTAACAACCAACTCAAGACTCCTTCTATTATGTATATTTTCCATCTTCAGTTTCAACAGACCTTCCACTCTAGAGGAAAACCCCACACCTAAGGTTCAGGGTGCATGGACTACCATTCTCATCCTAATCGGCGTCCTTAGACAGCCACCTCACTGCTATCCCAAACTAAATTACTGGGCTTCCCTACCCCAAGTCTTGATTTACGTATGGGCTTTAGTCTCCTCTCAAATCTGCATTTGCTGGCATGATGACAATCCTAGTAGTGTTCTTATTCATGTATATTCTTTTTTTTAAATTAAAAAGAGAAAAACTATTAGTTGCCATGGCTTACTGATAAGTGTCTATTTTATTCATGACTCTCTCCTTTGTAATTAAAAAAACAAAACTATTTTATCCGTGACCAAGTCTTTAATAAGTAAGACAACATTGGCAATACTACCATAAAATATAGTTTATTCCTTCAATATTTTAAATTCTTCCGCACAGTTCAACCACTTACCTAGTTTTCCCGTAGCTTGCTTAACACTCAAAAAATAATATTACCTCTGCTCATCTACTTCCAGTCTGCCTCTCGTCCGTGAGATTCATCCTTCAGGACCAGAATCTCCCCCCTTGCTCTCTTACATGACCACTGTCTGCAGCAAGATATTTGCACTCATCGCTTGGCTATCTGGTCGTCACCAAACTTAGCCACCTCTTTCCCTTTCCCTGTTCTCTCTCTGTCTGTCCCCACAGCATAGTAGAGTCCCCCTTTTCCTTTTTTCTTTTCTTCTGGAAATCCTTCCAATTAAGGAAAACAATTAGGGTTTGGGAATAAGCAATTGTTTGGCCCTCCCCCTTCCTTGGTAAGTTGCCAACTTTTAAAGAAAACATTTCTTTAAATAATTTTCTTAAAAAAAAAAAACCAATATTATTAAAATTCAACAGATTGTAATGTCTCAACAGTTTTGCCATTTACCACAGTAAAATTAAATATTTACATCAATTCCGGGGCATTACTCTAACATATAAAACATATTTTTCTTGATAAGAAGATGGATGTCTAGTTTCCCTAATTTTTTTTTTGAAGGACTTAAATCCATTGAATACTCTAGAAAAATCTAGAGTTCAATACTTGAGAGAATTCATGTATATATAAACAAGGGATTGGAAACTCCTCTCATGAAGAAAGTATGGCGTAAAATAAATTATACTTTTTTCTTTTACATGTTATTTCATTTTTTCTTCATAGCTCCTTTTTTGCATCTTCTTTCTATAGTTTATAATTTAATTCAATATTGTAGTTCTTTTATTTTTGATTTGGAGTTTGCATCGAATTGGATTGTTCATAGTATGAGGGATTTTTTTTTAATTTTTGGTGAGTGCTAAGTTATTATTGGGGAGAGTTATAAGCACGGATATATTGATATCAAGTGATATGGAGAAATTAAGCATGGCTAATTTTTCATATGAAAGATATAAATGAAGAGAAAAACCAAAAATCCTTCATTGTTATGGACAAAGAAAATAATAAGGTAGGGCATCACCAAAATTAGTAACTGTCTAAAAAAAACCATAATTTGAAGCTGCTTCAGAGGAGATTCCATAAAGTCTATTGAAAAATTCATAATCTATAAGAGAAAAATAAGACATTCAACAAATGTTTCTTGATAGAGAAGTTGTACAATTTCAAGATGAAAAATGTACTTTAGTGATAGTGTTTAGTGATAATGATTCAATAAATTTAATATAATTACAAGTGCTCTACAATCTAACAAAGTTATTTTGGATGAGGATATTAGAGACCTTCTATAATTTTTCTCTATGTCATTTAGTTTGGAGAATTTGATAATAGCTATTAAAACTTATAAACACTCTAAAGTTTGATGATGTTAGCTACCATTTAATGAATGATAAGCCGCATAGCAAATGGAGGGTGGAAAAATGGGGAGGGGAAACTATTTCACTGATCATGGTAGGAAGGTTGATGGATCTCCTCAATGTCGCTCATCCTCTCATATCATCCTTTCGAACCCATACCATCCATATCTTCAGTGTATATACATATATTACAGTGATATGCATGTGTACCAACATAAATATACAATACCTACCTACCACTATAGAATCAAACCTCCTCAGCCGTAGAAGCTTTCGAACCTCCTGGTATTTTAAAGGTAAGCAACATTACTGTCTTTACACTAGAAGTTCACATATCTACTTTGGCCTATTCCAAGGTAATACCAAAATTGGGTTCTATTGATTAAATTCTTCTGGATATCTAAATACCAGGATAGGCACTCCCATGTATTATGGTTTATGGGAGCTTTGGATGGTATGGATTAGGTGTCTACATTATTTTGGCTTTAGAGAACTATGAATGGACGACATCGTTGGATGCCAACCTACGATTATGGATTCTAAAAATCAAATCATTGTGCCAATATTATCAAATCCCTCACCAGTAATTGAAAACCCTGCCACCCCTGCTAGGTTATATCTAAAAAAATCTACTGAGCTACCAGATTTCATTAATTCTGTAAACCCGTAGCACACTACCACTCTATTGCCCCTATACTTGAGTTGAAAATAATTAAATATTATTTTGTATTAATGGAGAAATGGTTATATAGTTGTAACATATCTCCTTAGTTTGGGATTTGTTCCTAGAATTTAGGAGTTTGGTTGCAACTTCCTGATTTATAAAAGTTGTATTTAATGATGTAATCTTTCATTAATGAATAATAGAGTGTACGAAAGTGATCCCTGTATTTGAGTGTATTCTCCAGGTGCAGGCCACACCTATGAGCTACATCTCATTCTTTTCAATTATGTTCTCATTTTATCTTGGTATCAGAGCTCAAATTGGGTGAGCCTGATCTTTTATCACCTTTGTGGCTAAAGTGCCTTTGTAGCTAGCTTGCATGTGTGGTAGAATTGCCTGTGTGGCTTGAAGTGCCTTAGTGGCCACATGTACACAAGATCTTTGTGCTCAACTAAGCAGGTGGGTTGGAGAACACCTGGATCGGACTCGGAAGTTTTTTTTCCTGAGTAGAAGGCGGTTAGCACAAGTTTTCAGTTCGCGAGCGCGCCAGAATACTAGATTGGTGCGACTGTTTGATAATTAAGCGCGCCAACGTACTGGATTGGCACGGAATTTAAGGGTAAAATCGCGCCAACATTTTTGCCTCACACAGATTTATTCTTGGTGTAGATTTTTCGCTCAGGAGAGCGCCAACTCACCTTCAAGGAGATCTGCGGGAAGCCAAATCTTGGTTTGGCGATTTGTGAGGGGTGCAGATTAGCGAATTTGTAGATCTATCTGGGAGAGGAAGATTGGATCAGTTTTGATCAGATCATTTTTCCGCTGTATTGAAAAACGCCGAATTTGCTCATCAGAGCGGGATTGTCAGATACTGTAGATCAGTGGCAGAGATGTGACAGATTGATCTGACAGGTATCATTTTTTTTGTTAGGTAGATTCATTTTCTAGATCTGATCAGAATGAGTAATACGATGGAATCTTACCTTCACGAGTCTGGTAAACTCGATGGATCTAACTTTGTGAATTGGATGTTTAAGATCCAGACCTTGCTTGAGGGTGTGAATGGTTGGTCCATAGTTACAGGGGATGAGTTGAAGCTGAATACAGGGACACAGGAGCAAGAATGCGAGAAATGAGAGAACAAGGCGAAAGTTTTGTTGAAGATGTCCATGAAGGAGAGTATTATCCCGCACATCAGAGAACGTAAAATGTCCGCGGAGATCTGGACAACCATCAAGAATCTGTATCAGACCTAGAACACAAGTCGAATTATGGCGCTTAGAAGAAAGCTATTTTTAATGAGGATGGATGAAAGGGAGACTGCTACTGCATTTTTTCCGCGAATTAAAGATGTGAAAAACGGATTGGCAGACATCGTAGAGGCGGTGTCTGACTTTGATCTTGTTTTAATCACACTGAGTGGGATGCATGATGAATTTCAAATGTTCATCACTAGATTGGTGGCAAGGGAGAAAGTGCCCACATTTGAAGATCTGACAGGGATCTTGCTGTAAGAGGAGGAGCGGCAGCACAACCTGAACCCTCAGAGTGATGATCTTGCACTGATGGTGAAACGGTGACCATTCAAAGGAAAGTAGCCACATCAACGATCACAATAGAAAGGAGGAACATCAGAGAAGAATTCTCATAAAGGTATGCTTGCAAATCATTCTGTAAAGAAATGTTATTATTGTGGAAAGAAGGGTCATATACAAAAAGAATGCTTTAAGAAGTAGGCTGATGATGCAAAGAGGAAGAACGCAAATGCAAAGCACAAAGGATACTTTGTTGAAGAAGAAGATAAAGACTTCAGTCATGAATTTCGACTGTTCACAGTCGACTGTGCCCTTTCAGCATCTAATGAGGATGATATTTGGTATGTCGATTCCGGAGCATCCTCACACATGACAGGTAAAAATGAATTTTTTGATAGTCTTGAAGAAAGTACAAATGGATCAAAAATTTATTTAGGAGATGATAGTGGATATGAGATTAAAGGTTATGGGGTGATTCCAGTTAAGTTATCAAATGGAAAAATTAGTCATCTTAAAAATGTTTTATATGTACCTGGAATTAAGAAGAATCTGATATTTGTATCCATGATGACTGATCAAGATATGCAAGTCAAGTTCTTCAAGACTCATTGTGCGACAAAGGATTGCAGGAATGAAATAGTTGCAACATGCATGTGAGTTGGAAGCATATACAGACTGGATGCAAAGAGTATACCAAAGTGAGCCATGGTTGCAGGAGGATCGACAACTGAACAACTCTGGCATCAGAGGTTCGGTCACTTGAATTTGCAGGACCTCATGTTATTGCAGAAGAAAGGTATGGTTGAGGGGCTCCCTATCTTTCGTAATATACAGTTAAATTGTGATTGTTGTGCCTTAGGTAAAATGCATAGAGAACAGTTTCTTGTGCATGACAGGAGGAAGGAAATAGATATTTTAGAACTAGTGCACACTGATATATGCGGACCTATGCACACAAGGTTGCTCGGAGGAACATATTCTTTTATTTTACTTACTGATGATTGCACTAGATATTCATGGGTTGATTTTCTGAGTAAGAAAAGTTAGACTTTCCAGTGCTTTATAGAATTTAAAACCTTGGTGGAAAAATAGTTTGGTAAGAGTATAAAAATTCTTCGATTTGAGCAAGGGTGAGAATACAAGCTAGGGGAATTCATGAAATTTTGCTCACGGGATTGTTCAACAGTATACAGTGCCACACTCACCACAGCAACATGGAGTTGCAGAGCGCAAAAACAGAACCTTGGTGGACTGCATAAGGAGCATGTTACAAGGTAAGGGTTTGTCTAATAGTTTTTGGGCAGAGGTTATTAATACTGTTGTATATTTGAAGAATAGAAGTCCTACCAGGTATCTTGGCTTCAAAACCCCTTTTGAAGCTCTATATGGAATCAAACCAGCAGTAAACCATTTAAGAGTATTTGGGTCGAAAGAATTTGCCCATATACCCAAAGCCGATAGGAAGAAATTAGACCCTAAAGTAGTTAGATGCATCTTTGTTAGTTATGGCACAGAGTTTAAAACATATAAATTATTGAATCCTCAGCCTCGTAAGACATTTGCAAGCAGGGATGTAGTGTTTCATGAACAAGTACAGGAAGGGAAAGATGACATTGCTAATGATTGGTACATTCCATTGTTGCTGGATGAAAGCAATGAGGATGAAAGAGAGTAGGAGCAGAAAGAAGAGCAAAAAGAAGAACAGGAAGAAGGTGATAATGCAAGCCCAGTTATAGCTGAAGAAAACAAATTTGAGGTAAGTACCCTACCAAGGAGATCAGGTAGGAAGACTCAAAAACCATTAAAATTGAGAGACTATGCTTTGATGTCAAACATTTTGAACATTGTAGAGCCCACTAATTACAAAGAAGCTAGTCAATATAAGGAGTGGAGGGCTGCAATGAATGAAGAGATAGAATCAATTCTTAGAAATGACACTTGGGAGTTAGTTGAGCTGCCTAAGAATAAAACACCCATAGGATGTAAATGGTTGTTTAAACCAAAAATGAATGCGGATGGAAGTATAGAGAAATTAAAAGCTAGGCTGGTTGCAAAAGGATATTCACAGCAGGAAGGTATAGATTTTGATGATCCGTTTGCACCTGTAGCAAAGTTAAATACAATCAGAATGCTTATTGCTTTAGCTACTAAATGTACTTGGGAATTACACCAGCTTGATGTTAAATCTACATTTTTAAATGGTGATTTAAAAGAGGAAATTTACTTAGTACAACCAGAAGGGTTTGTAAAGCAAGGGAAGGAACATCTTATTTGCAGATTGAAAAAGGCTTTATATGGTTTAGAGCAAACACCCAAGTCTTGGTACGAAAAGGTTGATTCTTTCTTTTTAGAGTATGGCTTTCATAGAAGTTTAAATGACCCAAATTTGAATACCGAGTACAATAATCAGGGGAAGATTATTTTGATTTCTTTGTATGTAGATGACGTGATTATAACAGGAGATGCAAATGATTTAATCAGAGGAATCAAAAGGCTTATGGAACAAGTTTTTGAGATGAAAGGTCTCGGAAGCCTTCATTACTGTCTGGGACTAGAAGTATGTAGAGATACTGGGCAAAATTTTCTTACCCAAGGGAAGTATGCCAAAAATTTGTTGGAAAAGTTTGGTATGGATCAGTGTAGATCAGGAGCGATACCTTTGCAACAGAATTTGAAGTTGAGCAGTGACGATGGCACTAAAGAGGTTGATGCTACGACGTATAGACAGCTGGTTCGCATCTTGATATATCTTACAACAACCAGACCTTACTTGGCATAATCTGTTAGTGTGTTTAGCCAATTTATATCAAAACGTTTGAAAGTCACTGGGGAGCAGCAAAAAGCGTGTTGAGGTATCTTTGTGGTACTGTTAACTATGGTATTTTATACACTGACACATCTGATGTTACTCTAGCAGGTTTTTCAAACTCAGACTCGGCAGGGAACTTGGATGATTGAAAGTCCATCACAGGTTACGCATTCAGCATAGGATTCAGGGTCATAGCATGGAGCAGCGAGAAGCAGAGTATTGTAGCTTTGTCTTCGTGTGAAGTTGAGTATCAAGCATTGTCTGCAGTGATGTGTGAAGCGATCTGGTTGAGAAGGCTTCTCAATGACGCAGGAAAACAATAGAAGAATTCCACCTCCATCAAAAGCGACAACCAGAGCACCATTAAATTTGCACACAATCTAGTGTTTCATAAAAACACCAAACTTATAGGCACTTAGCTCCATTTTATCAAGGAGAAAGTACAGTCAAAAGAAATTATTGTTGAATATTGTAAAACTTGTGACAATGTGGCTGATATTTTTACAAAGCCTTTTGCACGTGTGAAGTTTGAATTGTTTAGAGAGATGTTACGAGTCCAGGACAACCCTTTCTCCATTAAGCGAGGGTGTTGAAAATA
Source organism: Pinus taeda (assembly GCA_000404065.3). Taxonomy (NCBI): domain Eukaryota; kingdom Viridiplantae; phylum Streptophyta; class Pinopsida; order Pinales; family Pinaceae; genus Pinus; species Pinus taeda. The sequence continues at coordinate 39,950 of APFE030365817.1, read as the reverse complement.
ATTAAATATTATTTTGTATTAATGGAGAAATGGTTATAGAGTTGTAATATATCTCCTTAGTTTAGGATTTGTTCCTAGAATTTACGAGTTTGGTTGCAAATTCCTGATTTCTAAAAGTTGCATTTAATTATGTAATCTTTCATTGATGAATAATAGAGTGTACGAGAGTGATCTCTCTATTTGAGTGTAGTCTCCAGGTGCAGGCCACACGTGTGAGCTACATCTCCTTCTTTTCAATGTTGTTCACATTTTATCTACTTGATTGATACACATACATCTTCTTCTTTTCAATTCTGTTCACATTTTATCTACTTGATAGATACACATAGGATGAAATACACATGGTGTCATGACACTGTTAACCATGGTAAATCTAATCTCAGAAAGCATTAAGAAATGAAGAAATTGGAAAATATTCCTATAGTACACAAAATGTTATATGTTGAAGATGAAACGCACCATTCAATACCTACGATTGCAAAATCTACGAGGATCTGAATAACCCAAAGTCTAGGTTGAAAAGGGTGGACATGAGAACAGTACTCTTGGGTGACAAAACAATATTCCCAAAACCCTCCTCAATCTGTATTGCATAATAATGCGTATTTTGTATTTGATGTTAGCGTCCATTCATAAACAAGCATCTCATTTATATTCGTTGTGCAAGGAAATATGTACTCCCTATTATCTTTTAAAAATATCAACAAAAACATGAAACCATGCAAGTGCAAAAACAATGATGGTTGCCGTGATCCAAAGTTTCAGCTGCAAAACGGTGGGGTAACCATCAATACAGAAATATGAACGAAATGATGAAGCGCACCATTGAATGCCCATAAGTGGAAACACTATGACGTTTAGAGAAATCCACGGTGCAAGTTGAAAGAGGTGGACACAACAATATTTCCAGAACGTTCTTCGATCTGCATGACATGATAATGGCATCTTGTTAACCGGATTTCAGCGTCCATTTATAAAAAAATCTGTTTAGATAGTTATTGATGGTATAAAATGATTTCCTGCAATTAAAATAAGAAATTACTTGTGAAAATTAAAATGAAATTAGTTTACGATTTTTCCAATCGAAAGGTTACAAAAGTTTTCATAATATATGCTAATTGTTATGATTTTTGTGGTTTTTTCTTATTAATTATTTGTTTATTTTAAGAAAATGAATATTAACCATTTTTTTCTATATCAACCTATTTTAAAGAATGAATATTAGCAATTTTTTTTCTCTATCATCATTATTATTTTTTACAATACAATCTTCTATTATTATGGATTTCATTCATGCATGTCTCATCTATTTATTCAAATAACATCCTAGTATTTTCATGGATTTCATTCATGCATGTCTCATCTATTTATTCAAATAACATCCTAGTATTAGGTTTGCAAATTAAAATCTTTGGTTGTAGTGAAACTTCCTGCTATTTAAACACTAGAAACAATTCTAATTTGGCTTATCTCTCCATCCTCTTAATGTTAAGATTTACAAATTGTAGTTCTGATTCTTTCATGACTCAAAGTGATGTTCTTCTTACTTCTTAATCTATTTATTTTTATTTATTGCTTATCCAAATTGGATTTATGAATATTATTTATATGTCTTCTTTATTCTTACTTAATATGAAAACAAAATAATGGACAATAAAGATCAAAATTGATTCAAGATAAATTTCTATTTTTTATTATCAAAAATTCAATCCTAAATAAGCAGTGTTTAGTCTAAGCATTCATTTATGTTTACTAAAACCCACGCCTAAGCTTAATACTGTGATCTGCCTAACTATACAAAAGTAAAAATCTTTTTTATACCGATGCTTCCGTCTAATGGCTTCTGGCTTGGACTTGGTTGTTTAGTGGTTGAAGTGTAGTGCACCAACCATTAGGCCTATATTTCTTATGACCAAATTTTCTTGTAAATTTTGTCTTTTATGGAGAACTATCGAGAATTATATTGTTGAAGGTTTTAAATAGTTTTTTAGTTGTTGTGACATTCATAAATAATCTCATGTTTTAATTTCTTAAAAAAATGAATTATTTGAACAATTCTATGTAGGAAAGAATAATAGTTCTACTCTAACATCGTAAATAGAACTATTAAATTCAGTCGAAATGATTTCTATATAAACTATAAATAAATGGTACAATTAAATTTCTTCTATATCACTACTTTAGAAAGTAAAAGTAAATAATCCTATTATATTCCTCCCTATATTATTTACATAGATTATAAAACCAGCATTAGTGTCATCAATATATACTCGTTCATATTTAATAGAGAAGACTCTATTCTATAACAAAAAACAATAGATTATAAAACCAGCATTAGTGTCATCAATAATATACTCGTTCATATTTAATAGAGAAGACTTTATTCTATTAAAAAATAAAAAGTGTAATTTGTAGGATATAGATGGAATTTCAAATTATTTTCCATTTTGATATAAAATTAAATTATTTTTGTTTTACAATATTAAAATTCGAAACCAAATTAAGGCTTTAATCATTCTCTTCTTAAAATTTAAATATATGATTCTCTTGCAATTCAGTTTTTAGTATTATCACTTATCCATGATTTTTGACTCTAGTTAATGTTAATTATCTTTACAAATGATTTACGTTTTCGAGGCGGGATTCAGCTATTTGAATACAACCTCTTAGATAGGGTTTAATTTATATATATATATAAATATTATTTAAAATAAAAAAATTATAATTTATTGTTATTTTAAAATTTAAAAGTATTTATATATTAAAACATTATTTTATAATCATTTACAAAAATGTGTTTGGAATAAGAATAAGGTTTATATAAATTATTTAGAGCTAACAAAAATTATGTGTGTAATTATTATTGGTAAAATATATCCTGTAATTCTCTATACACATTTTTATTTATATGATACTGTACAGTGACATGGATGTTTCGCATGCTATTAACAATTAGTATAACTCACACATTAGATACATAACAATATATTATTTAGTTTAACTCACACATTATATACATAACAATATATATTATTTAATATACACCCGATAAAATATAACAATATAGATAAGATTCTAGTGTGCGAGGCTTTATATTTAATATTCAATAATATAATAGTTATACGCTTATAAGGGATAGTTTAATTGGCTACCATGTAGAAATCGTGTAAATTAGGAAATTTAGGGATTAATATTTTATAGAATTAAAAAAAAAAATTATGGGTTATAGTAATTATTAGCAATTATATAAAATGTTATTACTAGCCAATTTGATTATTTTAATCTGTTTTAATAGAACTGTTACTAAAAGATTATGTTTGCATTACACTGTAATGATATCTTAAATTAAGTTTGCAATATACTATTACTAAGTAATAGCATAATCTTATTACTCTTGGCTAATCCATATTTTGACTCAGTTATAGATTATAATAACAATCATCATTCATTCATCTGAATATCATGCTATATTGTATACATTTAAATTAGAATATAAATAGTGTCGGAAAGATTAAAACACGCTAAATTTTGAGGTGTGAAGCAGCTCAAGGTTTTCGTAGTTTCCAAAGACCATTGAAAGAGGCTAAAACAAAGTATCTATGAGTTGTTTTCACCATCGACATCTCTCGAATTACGATTAAACAATTGTTTAGAAGAATATGGATGTCTCGTTTGCCCAATTTTCTAGAAGTAGTTAAAGACATTGAATACACTACAAAAATCTAGAGATAAAGGCTATAGAGAAGCCGTGTATCTATAAACAAGTGATTGGAAGCTCCTCTCATGAAGTTGGTAAGGTTTATGAGGCGTATAAAAAACTAAAATTTTTATTCTTACGGGTAATTTCATTTTCTCCTCTTAGTTTTTTTTTTTTTTTTTCTTTTCTATATAGTTTATTTCAATATTGTAGCTTTTCTATCCCATAGTTGATTAGCATTTTACACTAAATTTTTGGATTGTTCATAGTCGTTCATCATTTCTAATAAAATAATTGGTATGAAAGCACAAGGTTGTTTTTTTAATTTTTGGTGTGTACAAGGTTATTGTTGGGGAGATTTAGAAGCATGGAGATATTGACATTAAGTGATATGAAGAAATTAAGTAGGGATAATTTTTCCATATGGAAGGCACAAATGGAGGGAGAAGCTAGAAATTTTTCTTCGATGATGGACAAAGACAAGAATGAGATGTGGTAGAAAGGCCATCACAACAATTCATTAGTGTCTTGCAAAGAATATATATTTTAACGATGTTGGGGAAAAGTCTCCATAAGGTCTATAGAAAAACTTCACGATCTATATAAGAAAAAAAAGACGTTGAATAAATTTTTCTTGATACAGAAGTTGTGTAATCTCAACATGAAGGAAGGTGATAGTGATAAAGCATTTAAATGAGTTTAATAAAATTACAAGTCCTCTTTTCTCTATCAAAATTGTTTTGGATGGCTATATTAGGGCCATCCTATTACTATGCTCTATGCCATATTAGCTTGGAGAATTTGGTAGTGTCTATCAACACTTCAACACCTACAAAGGCCCTAGAGTTTGATGATATTAGCTAGAATTTCATGTATGTGGAGCTACATGGCAAGTGAATGGTGGAAAAATAGGGAGGATAAGCTCTAACCTTCACTAATAATAGTAGGAAGGTTGGTGGAGCTCCTCAAAGAATTCCAGGTCAAGTGGTAGATCAAAATAAAAGAAGGGGAGAATCATATGATTTCATTATGAGAAGTTAGTACAAGTGGAAAAGGAATTTTGAGGTTGGAAGCGGGAACAAAAGGAAAAAAAATTATGTAACACAAATAAAAAATAAACTAGCACAAATGAAGGTGAAACCATTATTGTAGCTTTATAAACTTATTTTTTATTGATGGTTTCACTCAAATATGAATGATTATTTAACTTTATTTCTAGCATTGATTGGATCATTGTTTCTAGAGAATCTCATCATGTGACGTCGAGTAAAGGAAATTTCATAGCATATGGGATTTTTTATTATGGTAGAATACATCCTAGAAATAATCATTTCTGTGAAATCATTGGAGTGGGAGATGTCCAGATTGAGACGAAGGATGGATAAGATATTTTGCTGAAACATATGAGACATGTCCAAAAAATGTGCATAAGTTTAATCTCCATGGGATGACTCGATGACGAAGGCTACACCACAAGCTTTGAAAATTTGGTTGCAAGATCAGTATAGGTGCATTGGTCATGGATAGAGGATCAAATATAGGAAACATATATACATTGAGGGAGAGAATAGAAAAATAAAATGTTGTTGTTGTTGTAAAAGAAGGAAACCCACTATATTTATGCATGGGTGCTTGGGTGACATGTGGAAGGGGTCTACAAATCGTTGCTAATAAAAAGTTAATTTTAGGTTTAAAATCTTGTGATATTGACTTCTGTGAGTGTCATATATATTGTACCTAATGAAGGGTTTCATTTCTTAGAAATGGCCATGAATGCAATGCAAACATGCTACAAATAGTACAATCTAATGTATTTGGGAGTGTGAATATTAAGTGACTAGGAGGAGCCTCATAATTTGTGATGTTTATAGATGATGCATTCGGGAAAGTTTGAGCCTACCCCATGAAAGCTAAAGGAGAATGATTTCAAACATTCCAAACGTTAAATGTTTCTATTGAAAGGGAAACCAACAAATTATTGTAATGCTTAAGAATGGATAATGGTAAAGAGTACTACTCAAATGCCTTTAAGGATTATGGTAATAGGTCTGGTAGAACATATTAGAAGATTGTTCCTAGGACTCCTCAACATAATGGTATTGCATAAAGGATGAACTACACTACCATGGAGAAGGTTAGGTGTATGTTGTCAAATTCTATGTTAGGAAATCATTTTTGTGAAGAAGTTGTAAGCATAGCTAAGTTACACCGTAAATCAATCGTCTTCTACAACATTGGATGGTGGAATCCTTAAAGAAGTTTTGGACCTGAAATAAGGTAAACTAGTCTCACCTCAATTTTTCTTATGTGAAGCACTTGTTCATATTACTAAAGAGAAAATATTTAAGCTATATGATCAATCCATGAAATGAATTTTATTTGGATATGTTGATGGTGATTTTTATTAACAACTATGGGATCTAATTAAAAATAAAATTATTAAAAGAAGAGATGACACATCTAATCAATTATAAATGTTTAAGAGGTCTGTAGGAAATACAAAGGTAAATAAGGTTGTTGAAAGGTCGATAGAACAACAAGAAAATGTTCCATGACCACAAGAAGATGTTCCATGACCACATGAAAAATGACCATTATGGAAATCAGGATGAATAAGAAGGATAAATTTTGCAACATCCATTGTAAGAGATCCAACTAAAACAACCATTGGAAGTGGTACACCTCGAACAACCATTGCAAGAGGTCCAATTGCAAAGAATTCCAACACAGCCGATTAACAATTCTACTATTCCTCATAAGCCCTCACAAAAGTATCATCCCTCAAGCTATATTTTGTTCACTGATGGAGGAGATCATGACTATTTTCAAGAATCTTATCAATATTATCATAGAAAAAGATGGAAGAAGGCTATGTAGAAAGAAATGGATTCGCTATTATAAAATAAAATGCAAGAGTTGGTGGTGCTTCTAAAAGGAAGAAGTTCTTCACATAAGAAATGAGTATACAAAATCAAGCACAAGGGTGAAGGAAAGAAGAGGTGCAAGGCAATACAAGTAGTAAATGGGTTTTCCCAACAAGGGGGTACTGGCCTTAATGAAATATTTTTCCCTTTTGTTAAGATGATATCCACTACAGTCATTCTTGGTCCTGTTGTTTCCTTAGATTTAAAATGTGAACAACTAGATGTAAAGACTTATTTACTTCATGTTGAATTTGCAGAGTATATATATATGGGAAAACTTGAAGGTTTAAAGGAAAGGGTAAAGAGAATATAGTCTGTAGATTGAAGAAGAGCAATTATGGGTTGAAATAAGCACGTCAGTAATGCTAAAATAAATTTGATTCGTTCATGTTGATGTATGGTTTTAAAACACTAGACAATGATCATTGTTTCTATATCAAGAAGTATGACCATGAAAAGTCTATTACACTACTACTATATGTGGATGACATGCTCATCATTGGAAATCACAATATCATTATTAACAAGTTAAAATTTTATTTGATAAAACATTTTGCTATGAAGAATTTGGGTCTAACATCAGAGTTATTGGGAATAAAGATTATTTGTGTTAGAAAGAAAAATAACCTATAGTTGTCACAATAAAAATATATTGAGAAGGCACTTGATAATTTTAACCTAAATGACGTGAAGCTATTCAATACTCTTCTTGAAGCCCACTTCAAACTAAACACTAATTTATGTCCTTATGGTGACAATGAGAAAGAAGAAATGGGTTGGGTTCCTCATGATTCAGCAGTTGGAAACTAAATATTTCACATGTAGTGGGAATAATTTGGAGATTCCTTGCTAATCTAGGAAAATAACATTGACTAGCAGTAAAATAGATTTTGAAGTATCTCAGAGGCACAAGTCATTATTGCTTATGTTTTTAAATAATGCTAGTGTGCTTGAAGGATTTATAGATGCAAATATACTTAGAGATGTGGACATTAGAAAATTAACCACTGGTTATTTGCACACATTTGCACATGCAGCAATGTATTCTTTATATGGGCTACAAAAAATAGTAGCTCTCTGCACAACTAGGGAAAAATACATAGCTGCAACATATTATTACAAAGAAATGTTGTGGATGCATCAATTCCTTGGGAAGCTAGGAATAACACAACACAAATATGTGTTGCACTGTGTTAGTGAAACTACTATTCATTTAGTGAACGATCCATCATTCCTTTCATGGACCAAGTACATTGACCTTAAGTAGCATTAGAAACAACAAGTGTTGGAGAGCATTTCAATATTGAAAAGACTCATAGAGATGAGAATATTGGTTATATTCTTACCAAGATATTTCCAAAAGATAAGCATGAGTTATGAAGAAGCTTAGTAGGCCTCAAAGTAACTTAATGCATAGAATTGGATCAAGGATTGTCTACATATGCTTGCATTTAGCTGCAACTCAAAGGATGTATAGTGATGAAGAAAATGGAGGGTCTCGAAGTTTCTAGAGATCGTTGGAAGATGCTGAAAAAAAGTGTTGATGAGGTGTTTTTACCACTAACAACTCCCAATTAAAGACTAATTTTTTTTAGAAACACATATTCAAGACATAGTTTTCTTAGGAAAAATATCGATATCTCATTTACCTAATTTTGTTAAAAATGTAATGAACCTCTTGAAAAACCATATCTATATAAACAAGTGATTATAAATTACTCCCACAAAGCTAGTAAAACCTATGAAAAATTGTTATACAAAATATAATTTTAGCGATTATATGTTGTTTCAATTTTATAAACTTCCTTTTTTATCTTCTCTATAAATTGTTTAAATATTTTGACTCTTTTATCTTAGGATTAGAGTGTATGATCCAATTTTTAGACTATTCATAATCATTCATCATTTTGTATTTAATCAAATCATAGAAAACTATAGGTGTTCTCACCGGGACGCACGACGAATGCGGCATTTTCGAGGTTAAAGGAGAATTATCTTTTGTTTTCTTGTCTCGCATTAGATGTCCCCAGTCCCATAAGGAGACGGGGTTTCCTTGAAGCTGCCAAATACTGACAGAACAGATCCCATATGAGATCAGTTAATGCTGTCGCTAATACCTGTCCTTCTCACTTTATGCTTGATTCTCGTACTCCATAATTCATATCAAAACATCGTCCGAACAATTAAATCACACCCAAACAAATTATAAGCGAAACTGAATATTAAAACTAGGATTTGGTATTGAATGGAATACTTTTATTTGTGAAAGATGTGTAAGATGATTATGACATCTTATAAAGACTAAAAATAATTTGCATTTGTCTTTTTCCTAAGTAATTATGAAACCTTATAAAGAGTTATACGAATTTACATTTGTCTTCTTTTAATGAAATAGGTTTTATGCGTGGAATGATCAGAGAATTAGATTTTGTGGTATTTTAATAATTTTTAATATTTGTTTTTAAATTAAATATTTTTTATTATAATATTAAATTAAGTGTTTGTTTAAATATAATATAATTTGTTACTGTATACATTTTTTTTAAAAAGTGAATTAATAGAACATTTTTCTACCATATAAATATTATATTTTAATTGTTAGATGATCCCTATTTAATATAAATTCAGAAAATTATCTAAACTTTTCACTAAATTTTGTTATGGAGGTAGTGATGTCTTAAAGCAATCATTAAATTGATGATGGAATCTCATCTGTATTGATAACGTATTTATGATATGTACATGTTTTGTAATTATTTTATGATATGTATTCATTTTGTAAATATTTTTTATATATTTTTTTACTTGATTCTCATTTCATAAAATATTTGATGCAATTAGTTTATCCATTTTTTTTATTTTCAATTTTGTTTCTAGCCATAATTTTTTGGTGTCCACAAGCTTATAGTATATGTGAAATAATATTTTTTCTTTTAAATGTAACATTTGTGTCAATGTCCATCTCACTGATTTTTGAATTCTAGTTTTTATTAACAAATTTGTGGGTTTTTTTGGACAGTGTTCATGCATCTTATAACTAATTTCACTCTAGAAAAGTTCCATGTATATATACAATCAAATTCATGTCCCTCGTAGATGTAAGAACAAACAACCTCAAATTCATCATAATTAATCATGATTTCTACAACCCTATCACAAAAGGTCTATTACCATTAGCATTATGTTTTAAAAATTAAATTTAAAAAATAATTAAAATTGTTATTTACAACATTGTAATGTCTTCCAAATTTAATGGTATATTTTTCCAATAAAACATCGTTATCTTCTTTATTCACTTAACAACTAATTGATCCTCTTAAAATTACAAATAAATAAAATAATGTGAAACAAAAATAACAATTCAATTTTTATCCAAATAATAATGTTTAATAAAAAAAATATGATATATAATAAATATTGGTAATACATATAATAATTTCAACCTTGTTCCTAATTACAACAAATCCCTCCAACTATATTTTATTATCTAACCACCTTATCAACATTCACTTTATTTATTTCGGTGTATATTTACAAAGATATTTTAAAATTTATTTAAAATTTATTTATCTTATCCATAAATATTAATTACGCCGAATTTCTTTCTCAGTAAGAACGGTCTTCATGTGAAACTAGATATCTACGGTCTCCATAAGTAGCATTTAGGTAAACTCATTTCTTAGGTAAACTCAATTCTAGGAATCTATGATGCAATAGCAAAAAACATGAAATATATGCTTTACGTAATAAAAAAACTCTCGAAGCACGTCATTTGAATGAGCTATGTTAGAGTCAAATGGAACATCACAAACCTATTTAGTTTTGGGGAATTCTTTTAGCATTTGGATTAGAAGTGAAATATCCTTAAATCTAGTGTTAATATAAGAATGATATTATAACCTTAGGGAATTAAAGTTGTCTTATTGCATGAACGATGCTATAATTTATTTTTTTACTAGTTTTAATAATAAATATAGTTAAAATTAGCATGTTTAAGTTTCAATAAGTTATTTTGGGAAGCGCTAATGGAAATCTCGTATAAATCAAAGTTTTATGATTAATGTGATTCAAATTCAATTTTTTTAGTTTCCAAAAAAGACAATATGTAGATACTTAAAGATTATAGTAATAGCAGTTGTAGTTAACTTGTATTACATGAATACAAAACTAGCCTAGTTGTTCATTCCCCTAGTCACCCAAAAAAGTGTGAATAATCCTTCAAAATTTAATCATGAATTTTATTTGTATGGAATTTTCTCTGCATGCCATTTGTTTATTGTTATGAATAATATTCTTGCAATGAATTGGTGTCATTTTATAACATAGTGATTTTGAATCCTCACACTCTTGAATGCAACATCAAAGTGTGACAAAAAAGAGAAAAGGGTGCTAACACTATTCATTCAGTGTGATTTCACTCATATTCATATATATATATATATATATATATATACGGTTGAATGATTTATTGAAAAACATTATTATTTAAGCTAAATTACAACACTATATAAAAATCTTTAGTATAAAAGTTAAATATAAAATGGATATATGATATAGAAAGATTCCATGCTTTAAAAATTTATATATTATTAATTTTTACATTTAGTTTATAAAAAAAACAAAAAAATCTAGAATTTTCATTAATTTTAATATTTTTATAAAAATATCATTCAATATTTTATAATTCACATTTTAATTTTTTTTCAAATTTATCAAAGCTTTTATACTTTTATATAAACATAAATCCTTAAAATTTTCGATAATATCCATAATCAAATATGTAATTATTTTGAAAATAATGCCCGAACAATAATAAAGACTTCCTATAGAAACACATGATTCTTAATATGTGATATATACATCTCATAGTTTGACATTGTATGAAAATATGTGCCTCCGGTTGAGACACGCTTTGTTGACTTTGTGCTCATGAAAAAAATTTAGTGGTCTTTATTAGTTTTATTAACATAAAATCTAAAAATTAAATTACCTAAAATTATTTCTTGATGTTTAATAGTCGTTTTATAACTATTTTTAAAAAGAATTTAAAAAAATAATAATGCGTTTGAGATCTTCTTTCAAAACCTATATTTTATTTATAGAAATTGTTTAAGATTAACAACAATTATAGATAAATTACTTAAAATTATTTTATTTTTCAATAGTCATTTTATAACTATTTTTAAAGGAATTAAAAAATAATAATAATATGTAAGACATATTTTTTCAAAACCTATATTTTATTTATAAAAATTGTCTAAGATTAACCACAATTGTAAATATGATCACCCGATGACAAATTTATGGAGTGGACAATAAATAATTCTCTATACATATTTTTGTTCATATGACGTTGTATGTCATATGTAACGAATGTTTTCCATATTATTAAGGATTAATATGACTAATGGATCCATAACTTGTTTCACAAAGAAGGGGCTTCATACATTAATTTGGTTTCTGGCTTGGCCGTGACCTTAAAAAAAAACAAAAAAGACAAAAAAACAACTATATATACTGTTTGATATATACCAGTTAATACACAACAAATACACAACCATATATACTCTTTAATATATATCATATAAATATACAACAATATAGATACAAAACAATATAGGTAAGATATAAGTTTGTTATATTTCATACGTAATATTTTGCAATTTAACCGTTATAATATCGTTATTCAAAAATATCATTTATGATAAAAGATTTATATGATAATTATGGTCGCATTAAACAACTACCCAATGATATCTTAACCTGTGTTTGCAATATACTCCTACCCAGTAATATACTAAACCTTTGACTATCAGCTGATCCATCGTTATACCTTGTCACTATCAGCTCATCCATACTGCGATTCAGATATACATTATAATAACAATCCTTATTCATTTGAATATCATGATCTACGGTATCTTTTAAATTAGAATATTAACATGTCCGGACGCACGTAGAGGAGTTTCAACGTGACTGCCTTATGTCATTGGAGTTCGATTACGAAACAAAGTAACCGTAGAAATCTAAAGCAGGTCTCACCGGGACCCACGAGGAATGCGCCATTTTACATGTTAAAAGCGAATTACCTTTTGTTTTCTTGTCTCCCATTAAGTGTCACGAGACGCAGAAGTACAGAGGACTTGGAGTTTCTATGAAGCTACCACCGGAGCTCCTGGCATCACAGAACACTAAATCCTATATTGGACGGATGCTAGAGATTGACCTGCCAAAATGAGTGCTCATACAGACGTAACAGATACCATGTGAACTTAAATGCTGTCGCCAATACCAGTCCTTTTAACTATATGCTTGACTCTAGTACTTCATAATTCATATCAGAACATCGTCCTAATAATTAAGTCATAGTAAAACAAATTATAAGCTAAACCGATATTAAAAGAATTTGGGTATAGATTGTGAATTACGTGTAAGATGATTATGATATCTCATAAAGAGTGATAATAATTACATTAATCTTCTTATAATAATTATGAAACCTTATAAAGAGATAATAGTTTACATTTTTTAATACAAGTTTTTATTTATTTTGTTTATAACTTCAACACATAAATGATAAGAGTTATTTAAATTTTTATATTAAATTAAGTGGTTTTTTTTTTTTTTAAATATAATATAACGTTTCATTGCATGCACTTTCTTTTTCTCGTTTTTAATGTAAACATAGACCTGTTTTTATCTGTGAATATTTTTCTAAATAAGCTAAATTGTTAAATAATTAAAATTTAATATAAAGTGACATATTATATGTCTTTTCACTATATAAATTTGTTAGAAAGGTAATGATGTGAGTAAGGAATCACTAAATTCATCATAAAATTTCATCTTTTCTCTTAAAGTATTTTATAATAGGTATATATTTCGTAATAATTTATGTAGCACATTTTAATATTGGTTTTGAATTTTTTTGTACACTTGATACAATGAAGATATCAATTTTTATCTTGATTTCTAATCTTCTTTATAACTATAATTTGTTGTTTTCTATAAGGTTATTGTGATAATATATGCTATAAATTATCAAAATATTTTCCAATTTCCATTACAATTGACCAATTTGTGGGCTTTTCACACATCTTACAAATAATTTTATTATAGAAGAGTTCCAACTATATGTACAATGAAATTCAAATCCATAATACATGTAATAAAAAACTACCTCAAGTTTTTCATCGTCAATAATTTCTTTAAGGAACTCACTATAGAAATCTATTAGATAGAAATAGATCCTCTTTTTACATGATAGACTTATACTTGACAAAGCTCTTAGAGGGCACAAAGAACTCACTATATAAATCTATTAGATAGAAATAGATCCTCTTTCTACATGATAGACTTATATATAGAAATCTTTTTGATAGAAATAGATCTTCTCTCTACATGATAGACTTATACTTACAAATATCCTACTCGACACAAATGCATACCCATCACTTTCACTAACAAAGATATTAACAAGTCCCAACACAATCAACACAATGTAGAGGAATAGGAAGAACAATTCTTTTGGATCATTATAACTCTATCACAAATGTCTATTAGCATCGAAATTATGTTAAATAAAATAAGTTTCATTTCAAAATTAAGTGAATAAAATGTTTAAAACATTGTGTTTTCCAAATTTCATTTTATATTTTTGTAAATAAAACAACATTATATTTTTCATTCACTCAACCCTTTGTTAACCCATTTAGAATAACGAATATGATTGGAAAAAATATAGTAATCCCATTTTCCCTCAAATATTAATGTTTACTTCAACAATTTCACTAATAAAACAAAACCCTTTTTAAAAAGAATTTTTTTAAATCCTGATATGAGGAAAATGAAAATAAAAAATGTTTATAATACATACAATTATTTCAACATTGCTCCCAATCCACATAATTCCTCAAACTATATTTTATTAACTATGGACCTTATTAATATACACTTTATCTATTGTACATGTATTTACAAACATTGTATCTATCTGAAATTTATTTAAAATTTATACCTTTCATATATAAATGTTATTTATGGCAAATTCATATCTTATTATTAAATATATTATCGTAAATAATGTTTAGATAAAACATTTTCCAAAAATCTATATTCGAATTAGAAAGAAAATAATTTTAATCAATAAAATCGATCAAAGCTCCTCGTGTTCATGAACTATTTGAGAGTCAAATGGAACCTCACAAGTATATTTTTTGTTCATCGATTAGTTTTGGGGAATTATTTTAGCAATTGGTCTATAGTGGCAATACCCTTAAGGGTAGTGTTCTTATTGAATGAGGCTATAACCTTAGGGAATAATGAGAGGCTAGAGATCGATTAAAAATATTTCCAAAAAATGGGTGTTGTTTAATTGTCAACAAACTCATGATATTTCCATATACTCACAAACTAAATATTCATTTTGTTCTAGAAAATGCAAGTGATAGGGTTACATTCTATTACACTCTTTTCAAAATTTCTTCATAAATATCATTTAGATGAAATTTTATTCTTCTAAGTAATTGGTCTCTTTTCATCAAATACCACAAACAGCTTGATTTCAATCCTCACACTAATTGAAGAGATCACCAATGCATAACTCAAAGGTGGAGATGGTGGTAACACTATTCACCTTAATTTCACTAGTATTTTATATTCCAATAAATTGGGAAGTTAGTTTCTTATATACATGTGTGTGGGTATTTGAATATTTTTGTTGAAAAAAATTACCATTTATGCCAGAAACTTGACTTGACATTCTCAATCTATATTATAAGACTACATAGAAATCCATAAGTATACTTAGTGCTAATGTTCAATATAAACCAGGTATATGAGGGGAAGGACTACATATTTTAAAAAATCATTAATTTGCATGTTTTGCAACTAACTCATAAGCATTCATTAAAAAAAATTCTAAAACCCTTTCAAATTCTCATTATTTTAAATATTATTGTAAAAATAGAGTTTATTTTAGTTTATTTCCATACATTTATTGGAAAATGGGTTTAAAAAAATATTTTATAATTTGAATTTTAAGAATTTCTCAAAATTTTCAAACTTTCTGTCAGACTAGGAGGTAACTCCTCAAATCAAAACTCATACATTCATTTAGGTTGTTTATTATTATATATAAGAGGGAGTGACTATTCGGTTCATTTCCTGATGACTCTTTATCTTCTCTATTATTTATTTACATTAATTACAACTATACACCCAATCCTTCTGATTAGGTGTCAACATTCCCCTCCTTAATTTGAACGGATGTTGGTGAGTCCAAGCATCGTTCTAGATCTTTCAAGCTTTTCTCTTCTAAGTGCTTTGGTGAAGATGTTTGCAATTTTCTCATTAGTGGAACAATGGTGGAGATGGATTGTTTTGGCCTTAGCATGATGTCGAATTAGATGATATTTAGTATTGATGTGCTTTGTTCGATCATGGAACTTTGGGTCCTTGGCGAACTTTATTGCAAAGGTATTATGAATCATGAGTGGAGTTGATTGTACTTGTTTTACCTACAAATCATCAAGAATTTTCCTAAGCCACACAATTTCTTTTGTTGCCTCAGCTACTACCACATATTCTGCCTCTATTGTGGAATCTGCTAGAACTAATTGTTTGCGTGATCTCCAAGAGACAACTCTTAATCCAAGACACATAGCATAACCTGAAGTAGATACCCCAGTTTCTTTGTCTCGATCAAAGTATGAATCAGAGTATCCAATCAAGCTAAAGTCCCCCACCTGTGTAAACTTGATTCCAAAGTCTTGAGTTCCCTTCAAGTACTTTATAACTATTTTTGTAGCAGACCAATGTCCCTCACAAGGCTTCTGCATAAATATGGAGAGGATTCCAATAGCAAACGAAATGTCTGGTCTGGTAGAGTTAGGTAGTTGAGACTTCCTACAAGCTGTCTATACTTTGTTGCATCCTCAAATTATTTTCCTTCAATGGATGTGAGATTTAAGTTTTGTTCCATTGCAGTAGTCAGAGGATTGCATTCAGGCATGCCAAACCTATTCAACAGATCTCCAATGTACTTCTTTTGAGAAAGGAATATGCACTTCGGATGTTGAGTTACTTCAGTACCAAGATAGTAATGAACATAGCTTAAATCAGTCATTTCAAAACCTTTCTTCAATTCCTTCTTTATGGATGCAATGTAGCTTTCATTATTCCTTGTCATCAAAAGATCATCTACATATTCAACAAGATATAAAACTATTTTTCTAACTTTCTTGACAAACAATGTTGCATCATCAAGATCATAACATTTTAAATTGAGTTTGAGAAGATACTCAGTTAGTTTTTCATACGAGGCTCATGGTGCTTGTTTGAGGCCATAGAAGTATTTCAAAAGTTTGCATACCTTATGTTCATGTCCTTTCACAGCAAATCCTTGAGGCTGGGACATAAAATCATTTTCTTTTACATCTCCATTCAAGAATGCAGTTTTTACATCCATTTGATGGAGTTTTCAACCATTCTGAGCTACTAGGGAAAAGAGTTTTCGGATGGTAGCCCATTTTGTTGTGGGGGGAAAAAGTTTCCTCATAATCAACCCCTTCCATCTGTGTAAAACCTTTTGCCACAAGCCTTCCTTTGTGCTTGTCAAGTGAGCCATCAACTTTATACTTGTTATTGTAGACCCACCTACAGCCAATTGGTTTAGTCCCCAATGGAGGATCAACCAACTTCCAAGTGCCATTATTTATCAAGGCATCATACTCTTTTTGCGTTTCTTCTCTCCATTCATCATCATAAGTAGCTTCTTTGAAGGAAGTTGCTTCAAAATTTGTAGACAAATTGAATTAACAATCATAAGAAACATCCATACCAACGGGTGAATTAAAGTCTTCTACATTACATCCATGTTGCTGGTTTGAATTTCTAGTTGCTGTCTTTCCAACCTCATCAAAATGAACACTTTCAAGTGTCTTTGTCAGCCACTTTGGAGGACCTTTCTCATATGGTCCAGGCTGCTACATTGATTAAGGGCCAAGACTGAATCAAGTTTGAGTCTCCCAATTCTGTCAATCACATCACTCAAAGTATCATCCATTGTTTGATTTTCATGCAGTGGAGAGAGTGGTTCAGAAGAAGATTCCATAGGTTGATCTAGTATAGGAATCCCCCCTTCAAGATGTGGAATCTAATTATCAAATTCTTGAAATGATTTTGCGTTTGTGAATCTATCCAAGTGATCAAGTTGCTTTTCAACAACATTGTCAGGTTTGGATGATTCAAGAAAGATTACATCTATAGATACAACAAAATTTTTATTCACTTCATCATAGAGACAATATGCTTTGTAGGTGTTTGAATACCCTAGGAAGATACACTAATGACTTCTTGCACCATGTTTGTTTCTATGTACCTTTGGTATCAAGGCATAATAGGTGGAACCAAAGACCCCAAGATTCTTTACTGAAGGAATGTGCCCATACCACATTTCATAAGGAGTCTTCTTTGTGATAGCATTAGATGGACATCTATTCTTTATTTATATAGCACATACAACTACATCAGCCCAAAACATCATTTTTACATTGTTGAAGAACAACATGGACCGTACCATATTTAAGATTGTCCTATTCATTCTTTCAGCTACGTCATCCTGTTGGGGATTATAAGGCACAATTTTTTGATGTCTGATCCCATGTTGGTGAAGAGAGTTTTCAAATTCATTTGAAGTGTATTCTTTTCCATTATTAGTGTGAATATAAACAATATGAGATTGTGCATCATTTTCAATCCATGTATGAAAGTTATTGAATGTTTGAAAAGCATCATATTCATTCTTTAATAAATAAACCCAACACATTCTAGTTTAGTGATCAATAAATGTCATCATATATCTATTTCCATTTGCAGAAGGAACAGGCATTGGACCACATAAATATGAAAGAATGAGTTCAAGTTTTCTATGTTCTCTAGAGTGTGAATCATGAATGGACTGTTTGTTATGCTTTCCTAGAATGCAAGCATGATATTGCTTCAGTTTCCTAGGAATTGTAGGCAAATAAATAACACCATTTTTCTTCAACAAGCGAAGGCTTTCATAGTTCAAGTGTTCAAATCTGGCATACCTAATAAACTTGATGGAAATGTACCTTCTTCATAATGAGAATTGTATGAAAAATGGTGTGCATGAGCAGAGGTACCCTGTAGCTTGAGAAGCCTTTCTTCTTCTATCCTCATCATGACAAGTGAGTGGTCAGATGCTTTTCTCACCTCAAGCTTGCCATCAAACATATGAATGGAGTGACTTTGTTGGTGGATGTCGACTGAGGACAAAAATTTTCTCCTCAGTTGTGGGAGATATAGAACATGATGCGGAATAAAGTATGGAAGACCAGGCAAATTAAGCCTGATTGTGCCAATCCCCGATGGCTTGAGTTTTGATTGGTCTGCAAAGTATACTGCTCTATCAACATTGTTAGTAAATTCTTCAAAAAAATATTTTCTAAAAGTCATGTGGCAAGTTGCTCTTGAATCAAGCAACCAATCATTTTTCGAAGAAGCAAGTGAAGCATTAAATATGTCTCCATTAACTCCAATATTACATTGTGCCACAACATAATGAGATGATTCAGGTGATTTACCTTTGTCTGTGTCATTAGTTTTACCTTTGGGTTGGTTTCTTTTCTTTTCAATTTTTTCCCAGGGTAACTTGCATTTGGAGGCATCATGTGATCCATTTATTTTGCAACATATGCAGTGCAAATTTGAATTTTCTACTTGAGAGTGTCTACTCCCTTGCCTCTGAAATATCTTCCTCTTCCTCTTCAACCACCTCTTCTTGTG
This sequence comes from Pinus taeda, assembly GCA_000404065.3. Classification (NCBI taxonomy): domain Eukaryota; kingdom Viridiplantae; phylum Streptophyta; class Pinopsida; order Pinales; family Pinaceae; genus Pinus; species Pinus taeda. The sequence goes on along the minus strand of APFE030365817.1, from coordinate 20,519 downwards.
GAAGAATCTTGGGCAAGATTCTTTTCTTTATGAGCAAGGCAAATAGCCTCATCATAAGATTCATGGGATGTCTTCTTTCCAAATTATTTCTCTCTTTCAGCAAATTTTTTCATAAACGAGTCAAAGGTAATAGCTTTGAGATTTCCATTTGCTTGCAATGACTTAATATAACTGCTGTAAGTAGGATAAAGTGCCTTGAGAAAAGTGATTAGAGGAATATCGAATTCAACCTTACTGACTTTAATATCATGCATTATATATTTTAATTTGGATGAAAGAGTAAGAGGATCATTATTTCGTAATTCAAGGGTGAAGAGTTTAATCATGAGTTGAGTAACTTCAAGTGCAAAGTGTGAGTCATAGAGTTCCTTCATCTTTTGTAAGCCTCCGAGTGCATTTGAAAATGGATAAATGTGTTGACTCACCTCTTCACTTACTGATGCTGCAAATAATATATAGGCTTTGCTGTTATTATTTTCCCAAATGGAGAGCTCCTTCTCTAAGGTAGGTTGGACTGGTGCTTCGTCTCCTTCTCCAACACAAACTCCTTTTCATAGCTCAATAAAATGAGAGTGTGTTGGATTTTCCGAGACCATTCATGATAATTCTCCTTTCCATTGAGAAATACTCCCACAATAGATATAATCAAATTCATATCGTTATACCAACAACGTTCAACTTAACAACATTCAATGTTTACATGAATATGAGAGTCTAATTCTAGTTGTCATTATTTTGTTTGTTTGTATGGAAGAGATGAATGACAGAGATGAGCAGACGAGATGAATGAACGAGATGAACAAAGGAGATGAACAAAGAAGATGAATGGAGTAGGGCCGTCGATGGTAAGTGATTAATGGTTATCATAAGAAAAACAAGTCAAGGAAATAACCACTGCTAAAGGCAGATTTTGGGTTACAAGAGGGATTTCGGGTGGATAAAAAATGGTAAGTGGTATTGAGAGAGGAGCACCCAATTCCACTAACAGGTTGACACGTAGTGACTAGGGGAGAGAGAAAAACCACTCATATCGGGCGGGTGACTCTCGTGCAACTAATGTACCTGAAATCACTATAAACCATCGAATTTGGAGTTGATGATCAACAGTGGAGATTAAAAGGCACTTTTTAGGTGGGTAATTGTCGTGCAAGTGGTCCCCCCTGAAATCAATGTCTACTGTCGGATCTGGAGTTTCAGATCGACAGTGGAGAATGAGGCAAATAAAGTGAAACGTCAGGAACTGTGTCTAAGCAGGTTTAATGAAGGGTGATTGCATCACAAACATGCAACGGTATTAATCGGGGCAAGAGATTTGTGATATGCAATTAAAAAAGCGACCCGATGATATCTATATATATGGGTTTATAATACTTAAGATCTGGCTCAGGGGAATATGTAAAAAGATATATGAGAATACGAAATCTCATTACAACACTTTTAGTTTCAACAGCTAGCTCCAATGCAATGCACTTCAACTAATGTGTTAAATGATAAATGAGATTTCGCAGGGATTTGATAGAGATTTCATCCTACAAAAGATGCGAAACAAAGGAAAAACAAAATAGGAGTTACAAATTAAAAGGAAGCCAAAAAATGGTGCTTGCTTTGATATCATGTTAGACCAGGAGGTAACTCCTTAATTTAAAACTCATATATTCATTCAAGTTGTTCATTATTATGTAATATCCCTCCCTTTAATAATAAATAATAATAAATAATAAAATATAAATAATAATAAATAATAAATAATAATAATAATATATATTAATAAAGATAACTAAATAATAAATAATAAAAAATAATAAATCTTAATGCTAAATAATAAATAATATTTAAAAATATATACAGAAGATAAATAAAAATAATAAAAATAAAAATAGTAATAACCATACTAAAGCTCTAAATAAGAATAAATAGAAATAAAACAAGAAAACTATCAAAAATAACAAAATAAAACAAGAAAGCAAAAGTCAAAGGAGAGGTAAAGAAATAAAACAATAAAGCTAAAAATAAAAAAAAATAGAAGTCGCATGTAGACACATGGAGTGTGTACATGTGGTTTCCCATCCAATGTTTGTTCTTTTTATTAGATGGTGAGGAGGATGGGAGGTATTCCATCATTCCAAGATTATATCTTTCATTCTCTTGGGAGATTGGTGTTCTAAGACATAGGATTCGCTAGCAGTAGTACACTGATTTAGGGCTCGGGGGTGGCTAGTTGTAGCAAATCCTTGTGCAATTGAGCCTACGGTTGGGTGGAGAGTTTTCCCCAAAACCTTGTTTTGGTAAGTCTACTTTTACCACAGGTAAGCACTATTCATAGTGAATTTAGTTTATGAATTACATGTTTATTTGGGTAGGTAAGTGCCACTCTGATTTAAATTTAATGTTAATTAGAAAGTTAATTAGATATTTATTTTGGGCTGTTATATATGGTATTAGAGCAAGTTCAACCCTTACGGCCTATGGGCATCTAATTTTTTTATTTTGTCAGGATATTTAATTTGACTTGTTTTTTAAAGTTACAAGATCCTTATTTTTCTATGATTAATTTACATGGCAACAAATTTTGGAATCGAGTATTCTATATTTCCACAATTATAATTTGTTTTCATTAATTCGTTAGCCATTTTTAACAACTGTTTGTAGGACATGCCCCAACATAAACTGAGTGGTGTGTGTTTTATGATAGGCATTAGATAAAGCACGTTTATCATAAATTCATATATTGTGGTTCTGAAGGATAATTTATTTCTACGATCACTTTTGTCTAGGAATTTTTTAATTTGTTTTTTAATTTAATTATGGTATCAATATTTGGGTTTTCTCTATGTCATCAACATGCCACTTGGTAAGAATTTGACATAGAATGGAAGGTTGAAGACTCATGAAGAGATGCATTGGATCTTTATGTTGGAAATCAAGTGCAGAACAAACTTACCTTAGACAAAGGACCGACAAAGGACCGTTCCTCCAACAAATCTTCCTCATCAATAATAATTGATTTATTTTAGGTGCTATGTCCTTATATCCAAAGAGGGTTTTCTTGACATAAATTCAAACATCCCTGAAATCTGACTATCGGTGTTTCTGTTTAAATTCCTTGTTAATTTCGTGGAAATATGTGGTTGGAGTTGATCAATGGATGCAAGTCATGTTGTAGACTTTTGTGTTGTTTAAGCATAGGGATCCTAGGGTTAATTAAACACATAAATCTATAAAGCTAAATCTACATAGCTAAATCTATAGTGTAATTACTGATCATTTTAGTTTTTTTTGCTTTCTCTCATGCCTCTCTCTGTATATCAAACTTGCTGACCCATTCCCTCAGAGAAGGGGATAGAACATGCATATATAATCACTAATACTACCATAATTGATCACCATAAATTAGATCGGTTGAGTTAAAACTTAATGAGTAAATAAAATAGAGCAACATCATCATTTCATTGTGATAATGTCAAGCAATGGAGAATAAATTGAGATATAGTACAAGCAATTTAGAAAAACGGAGGGGATATGTACACAAAATGAAATCAATGTATGCATATCATAAATTTCACAATATTTACAAAGGAATATGAATTGAAACATTTACCTACTATCACCCAGTCTAATGATCTTCAGCAATTTCTGTTTCTTAGTCGCAAGCTTCCTTCAATTTTAGACCATTATCTTCAGGGAAATCAAGAATATGGTCAGAAGATAGCGAGATTTGACTTGTTGTTAGTTATGTATATTTAAAATCTACTCAGATGGGTTCTCAATACAGATCATGCACAGTTGTGTGATGGATCCTCATTTAAGAAGTTGAGCAATTGATTTTAATTCAATCTTAGAGTAGTCTTAGAACACATCGAATCTCTGCAATTTTAGGTCTCTCAAATTACAACATTGAATTTTTATATGATAGGAAGTTGTTGCATAGGATGTTTCTAAATATGCAACATAAACCAATGTTTTCTTTAAGCATCAATTGTTTGGCCTAATTTTAATGCTTGGGACCTTGCAAGAAGCTGTTTTCTTCTTTGAATTTTTTTTTAAGGTCAGTCTTTTAAAGCCATTTTCAATCCTCCCTGTCATTCTATGCCAAGGAGGGCGGAAATATTTATAATGAAATCCCATTATGTTCTTGCAGTGTGACCCTTCAAGTAACAAAGCTTGTGATAATGGCTGCCATGGGGGCTTAATGACAAATACATACAATTACCTAATGGAAGTTGGGGGTATATAAGACACGAAGAACATGATAGACCCATAATTTCTAGATCTCTCCTAGATTTTCCAGGACTTTTCACTAAAATTTATTCTTGGTTATTCTCTCTTAGTTTTGTTTCCTAGTTATGGTTGTTAGTTCCTTCGTTGTTGTATGGTTGCAGACTTCTCTTGTTTGACGGTGAAGTTTTGTTTCTACCCTGTTGAAGTTCTTTTAGGGTAAATTATGGATCTCTATTTTATTGAACTTTATTTTTTCTAAAACTTTGTTGGTTTCGTTGTAGTAGTACTTTGTTTGAAGGTTTGTTTCGTACTTTAGTTGTGTGAGCCATTCTCAAACTTTGGATTTACTAAATAGTAATTGACTTCCTTGAAAATCTTGATGATGTCAACTGTTTTTTATATGGAAAAGACTTGCTCTTAGCTGGCACTCTATTGTTTATCATATTGATTTTAGTTGTGTTATGGATTGATGGAAACTATAATTTTATTTTTCTAAATAAGTTTGAGCATTAGCATCTCTTGCAAAGTGTGAGATCTTCACACACAAACATTTTTAAGCTTCTTCAATGAAATCTTTATGCATTTTCTTTTAGGCTTCATATTTTGTTAGCAGTCAAGATTCGAAGGAGTTGAAAAGTATCATGGCACAATTTATAGAACAAAAATATTATAAAATGTGACATCATTCATGCAGTTTTCCATCATATTAACGATTGCATTGATAGAAACCGCAAATTTGCAGCGAGCTATCATTTGGTAGACAACAAACAATTCAATTAATATGATTACAACCATTTGCAGATAAATATGATCCAAAAGGTTACCTCAAATGAAATGCATCACTGTTCAAAGTCCAAGCACTAAAAGAACCTCCTTCTCTCGTGCTAAAATCAATTGTAGACAATAGGTTTGTTCAATGTTCCTAGTATTATTTTGATCTTTATGTTGTAATTAATGAATGTAAAACCTGGTAGGTATTAAAGCTTTGTTAAGGGTTGGATATGGTGTTGCCTTCACAAGTGCATTTGTAGGCAGGCCATCTTATTAATAAAATGATTTTTATTTTTGGGAGGGATAACCTTCCGAGTCATCTGATTCCATTTTGGATCGGGTGTCAGTGTCTCTTCTTTACGGTGTGAAATATTTCTTCAGTTGTTTGATTTCTTAAATTCCCTTAGAGTAATCATTTAATAACCATAAGAATCTCAAGATACATTCAATAAATTTGTTTAACGATTTATTTTGTTAAAGGCAGTCCATTTAATTCTTCTAACAGAAGTTATGATTGCTTAAACAGATACTTAAATATTTCACTCTACAACAAAAAATTTCAATTTATCTTTATCCTTAAAAATCGTGAATCTGTAGAATTAATATTGGTGTGACATATTATGATGAATAAATTTCTTTTGAAATTCAATTACCTTCTTAACATAATAATGCCACCAATATTCTTAAGCTTTAGTCATTCGAATTTTTATTTTACATTGAGACAATTTTCTAAGTTTTATTCTAACATCATTATTACCTTCTAGCTCATGCTTTCCATGGTTTTATACTACAAAATTTGTGATTGTTGATAAAGTATGGTTTAAGTATTGTGATTGTTGATGATCTATGATAAAAATATATCTTATTACACTCATAAACTCTAATAATAAGGATAACTTATTAACCTTATTAGACTTTGATAATAATTATTACTTAGTATATTGGTTCTTATTTTATGCTTCTTCAGTGATGAATCTTGAGTTACGGTAGTGTTTTTACTTCTCGTACAAGGTCTCTAGATCAACATTCTTTTCTTTACAGTTCATCAACCTTCTTTTTCATCACATTTTGACAACTGATCTAGATTTGGTAGAGATATACTTGTTAATTTAGCTAGAGACACCTTATTTCCTAAGAATGATTAAAAAAGTTTGATATTAAATAAGTGAGACCTGAAATTCTAGGGGTATCACCCTTTGTTTTGGAGGATCAACTATAAGTGTTTGGCTGATACAAGTTAAATTTTGGTGCACTCCTCAGTTCCTCATTGGTTTTCACATGCATCATTATAGACACCAGAATATTTGGTTTGGATACTGGTCCTTTCCTCGGTGGTTCTCTACTCTCATTAGAATCTCATTACATGGTAAAACCATATCTCATTTTTTTGAGTTGTTTGCGCTTGCATACTCTCTCCATTACAACTATATAACAAAGTGAAATTCTAAATGAGTCACATAATTAAGATATAGTTTTCTTATGAATCATTGATTCATTGGAAAAATATATAATCTTATAATCTTGATGGTGATAATCTACCCATAATTGATGATGTATAATTCTCTGAAATATCACACTATTGATATGGTATACTAGCATGTTTTTATAACAAATATTTAATGATGGTGTAACTACTCACCACTGGTTCATTTTACAACACAGTGTGCATAGCACTCGAAGTAATTGGCTAATTGAAGTTGAAATTGTCACCAATTAAAGTGCTCTAAAATAGTGAAATTTGTTCCAGTTCACAATGGATAAACTCCAATATCTTATTACCTTTAGATGATCATTACTCACTTACATCTATTCATTATTTTATGGTTCAATATGATGTAAAGAGATAGAAATAACATTCCATGAATGTTGATCACATTATTTCCTAATTATTTGTTGGATTACTATCCTTTAGCAATAACAGTTGCTTGGCATTTCTCTAGTCTATTATTGCAAGAACACAACTCTCTCAATATGATCTTATCATAAATTTAATTTTGCATTGCAATTGCCATTTAGATTACATGTATCTATTCATTTACTTCTCATATCATTTTTATATTAAACATCATCAAGCTACATGATGGTATATTTTAGTCTCAGTGGTAAATCGTATAAATTTGGATTAAAGTTCAGATGTTGAGTATAATGTTACATGAGGTTCCTCATTACATTTGGTAGCTATCTTAATGAATTTATTTTTCAGGTATTACCCAAGTTGGGAAAGAATAATGTATGAAATTGGATGATGACCAAGTATTGATAAACGAGAAAGATATAGGAAGGAGTGTTTCTAGAAATTTTATAAGGATAATGTGAGAAGGATTGTGTACATAGTAATAAAGAAGTAAAAGTCAATTAATAGAGCTTCTATTGACTAGGATTTTCCATAATGTTAAAAAAGTTTGTTTCCCCATAACACCTTACATTTAAGTTTTCATGGACAATGATGGTAGTTTAGAGAATTTTTGGCAAAATCACATAAATAATCATTTGTCGACGTGTTTCGAACCAACCAGTGTGGTTCAAAACGCGTCGACAAATGATTATTTATGTGATTTTGCCGAAAATTCTCTAAACAATGTTATGGATCACAGAATCTAAATTCCTTAATGATGGTAGTATTGTTTCCAACTGTTTCAAAATCTAAAATTCTAAAACTATTTAACAAGAAAGAGTCTTTTGCCCAACTTGACAAAGGGTGAATTTATGATAAAGAAATCGAGCAGTATTGAGATACAAACTTGATGAACTCAAGGAGATAAGAAAATATTTTGTGCTTGAAGTGCTATTGTTAAATAAGTCAACATGGATCAACAAAGGCTCATCCAAGTAAATTAAGCATGATATAAAGTTAAATCATGATGAAATAGTGTTTATATACAATTGCATATAGCGGAATTTGAATTAGTAAGCCAAAGGGTAATTGGATGTAAAAACAAGGGATTTTAATTTGGATTTTAATAATGATGGTATAGTGAGACATTAAGACTCAAGATCATGAGGTCCATGTACATAGATGATTATACTGATGGGGTACATAATTAGCTACTTAGTAGAATGAAGTGGAATTGATTATTGAAAAGTAATTGACAACTTGATGGAAACATGTGTTTCATGATATCATAGTAGGAAGATAATGATGTACATATGGTTTTTATAGTGATAATGTATCCATATTATAATAGTGATATGCATAGGTATTATGGTGTTATGTCAAAGTACATTGACATATTCATTTACTACGTGATGATAGGTATTTAATGTTCAATACTCATGATGGATATGATATCCATAATGTGGCATAGGAATTATGATGTTATAATATGAGGATTATTGACATGTGGTTCAATTATGTAAAGTCATGATATGTCTTTGATCTAATTATGTTGATGGTATAACTGAAGCATGCGATAGTTGCATACAAATCTATGACATGCATGAGCATGCAGTTCATTATTATTCATAATTTTGCGATTAATAAAGATGAACATTCTCATTATGAAATGCAAGACTTCGCATGCGGATTACTTTCTATGATAGTATGATGGTATGGTTAATGCATTATATGCATGTTGAGGTGTGATGATTCACAGGACTCCACAAATGGGCTGAGAGGGCCGGTTTATTTGATGATCTCATGCGAGCTGATACACACGAGGGAGAATAAGTAACACCATATGGGCTAGGGACAAAACTCAATCAATACTACATATGCCAGTGGTTCCTTTGTCTTGTGTATAGCTCTTGATGGATAGCTCTTGAAGGGCTATGGGACCACCTTGAGGTGGCAAAGTACCAAATGTTTAGGATAGGTGCCTGTTATTGGATTTGGATGCCGAAGTCTCGAAGGGATGTAAAGGACTTCGATGGCTAGGGCTGTATGCCTTAGTAGTTATGGAGGGAGTGGGCCAACCTTGAAATATGCCCCAGAGTGATTGAGTACTGTACTGGATGGCTGCCTTAGGGCAGATGAGGTTTGAGTGAGGCCCAAGCCTTGGGGCCAGTCTTCGACTAGGATACAAATCGAGTTAGGCTCATGACTAGTGTCGAAAAAGGGAAAAAGGATAGAGATTCCTTGAGATTTCCCGGCGTGTTGGGGACTTTTGATACCTGCTGGTTATACTAGTTCAGTAGAGGGTGTTTGCAACATGAAGTAAATAACACAATAAATAAGAAATAACAAAAATTATAAATAATAAATCATACTAAAAATATATACAAGAAAATAAATAAAAATAATAAAAATAAAAATAGTAATAACCATACTAAAAATCAAAAAAATAAAAGTCACATGTAAACACATAGAGTGTGTACATGTGGTTTCCCATCCAATGTTTGTTCTATTTATTAGATGGTGAGGAGGATGGGAGGTATTCCATCTTTCCAAGATTATATCTTTCATTCCCTTGGGAGATTGGTGTTCTAAGACATAGGAGTCGCTAGCAGCAGTACATTGATTTAGGGCTCAGGGGTGGCTAGTTATAGCAAATCCTTGCGCAATTGAGCCTACGGTTGGGTGGAGAGTTGTCCCCAAAACCTTGTTGTGGTAAGTGTACTTCTACCACAGGTAAGCACTATTCATAGTGAATTTAGTTTATGAATTACATGTTTATTTGGCTAGGTAAGTGCCACTCTGGTTTAAATTTAATGTAAATTAGAATGTTAATTACATATTTATTTACGGTTGTTACATATTATATACAAAAGGGAGTGGCTGTTTAGTTCATCTCCCAATGATTCTCTATATTCTCTATTATTTATTTGCATTAATTACAGTTGTATACCCAATTTTTCTTATTAAGTGTCAACACTTTCTCTTCCTTAATATAAATATAAATGCATAAAATTTTCCATAATGTTAAGAACCAAAATTTTAACATTTTTAAAAGTAACAAATAATGGGAATGTCTTAACAACAACGACATTTTAGAAAATGATTCTTAATATGAGATATGCACGTCTTGTAGTTTGACACTCTAGAAAAATAGATGACGTTCCTCTCGTTGGCATGAAAACATTATGTATTTTTGTTCATGCTAAAAGGTTAGTGCTTGTTATGAGTTTACAGAGGGATAATGATTTGAAAAAATTAGAGGTATATTTGTTTTATTATATATTTCATTTGTTATTATTTTGGCAATCTAAGTTTTATTCAACATGGTGATGATATTTGAGATATTATTTGGTTGGGGAACAAATTGAATTATGTATTCTTTATATATTTTGAATGACATAAGTATTTTCAAACAAGATGAAAATATAATGGTACAATGATGAATCGATAGAAATAGGAAAACAAAAATAAAAATTGATAGTGAAACTGTCTTTAAAAAAGGGTAATTATTCGATATTATATTATTATTAAGCACATAAGAATTCTCATTTTTATAGCAATGGTATGAGTATAACCGATAATCATGATTAATAAAAAAATCTTGTCATTAATGTAAAGGATATTATATTATGGGTACTCTATATATATAAGTATACAAGTATATTAAAAATTGATTTTCCAAAATAAAAAATCAAAAACTGAAATGGTAGTTTCAAACTTTTGGATGGTAGTTTTAAATTTATTATTTAGGTGTTTTATAGTGATTCATCTTGAATTATGGATAGAATATATTTATTAGCATGTATACATGTTTATGTTAGTATATCTGCATCACATGTAATTAGTATACATACTAGTTGATTATATAGAATATATATGCAGAATAAGTGAATTATTTATAAAAATTGTTTGTTGATAACTAACTAGAATATAATAAAATATATTGTGTTAATATTTATTAAAAAATTAATTAGAACAATAAACTATATTAATCTTTTAGATGATATTAAATGTTCATTAATAAATTTATATATAAAACATGAGTGATGTAATAGCTTAAATGTCATTTAAAATTTAATTTTTTCTAAAGACAAGTGACTAACTCAAGTAACAATTAAGAGTCCATTTAATATGCATACTAAAGAGGAAGAGAGAGGAGATGACTCAAATATTAATAAATAGATATTTAATGGATAGGCAGTGAGGAGGTATCTCTTTATAATCAAATATCGGTGAAGAGGTGGATTCTTTTTTAGGGAATAAAACTTAAGAAATTATGGAGAAACAAATTACTACTTAGAAGAATTGTATTGGCGAGCCTTGAGGCTCGATGTTTGACTATAGACCTAAGAGAGAAAGGCATTTTTCTTGGCTTTTTGGGCATGAGCACTAGAATACTTTTATCTCAAAGTATTCTAGGTGTAGGAGCAAGAGAGGTTGATCCTAGTTAGGCAGGGAGGAATTAGTTTTGGTAGTGGGAGTATGGGACTCATATTGGGTTATGGACTAATGTCATCTGGGAATCAACATCAGCTCAGAAAACGAAGTATGAGCAAAAGTTTAATTTGGTATGTTTGGTTATGAATTTGATTGAAATAAATATATTGTTGAAAGTGAAAATATATGATGTTAGTATTTACACATGGTGTCAAAATAAGTTTCAAATAGTAATGGACGTTGTAGGTCACTTCCATGCAAATAGAATCAAAACAAATCACCACAGGAAGTGATTTTATTCAACCCTTAAACTATTAAATGACATACCCAAAACATTATTTTCTAGATATTCAAAATTTGTTGTAAACCTAACATGTAGAATACAAGAATAAAAATATCCAAAAAGAAAAAAAATTATGTACACCTAGGAATGACTAGAACCTATTCAACATTAAAGTGTGAATCTTTTAGGCCATTAAGCCTATAAAAATGAATAGATATAAATGTCACCATAGAAGGCAATGTAGATGAAAAAAAGAGTTTGGGGGGTGGGGGGGCGGATTTGATTCTATGAAAGTCTTTCAAACCTAGATCATCCAAAATCAAAATCATTTATTACATAAGAGAACAATGTAACAATGTATTTGAATTGGGATCTTTAAGAATAAAAGAAATAAAAATTTTAAAGGAAGTATTGGGCAAGAAGGATCATATAACCTACCTTTTGGAAGGTCAAACTAAAAAAAAATCACCCATTCCTACATAGAACACTTATTATTAATATCGTTGTTTTGTAATTAATTGAAAAATAAAGACTAGTGCTTTTATTGTGAAACCCTTACTCGTAATTGACAATTTTCTATGACTTTGTTACCATAGCCACTACGTAGAAAAAATAGTACAACCTTAGACATATTCTTTCAAAACCTATATTTTATTTATAGAATTTTTTTAAGATTAACAACAATTATATGTAAATTACCAAAAACTATTTTTTAATCTTCAATCATCATTTTATAACTATTTCCAAAAATATTTAAAAAGAAATAATAAAGCACAATTTTTTTTTTCAAAACCTATATTTTATTTATAAAAATAGTTTAAGATTAACCACTATTATATGTATGATCATCATAGGACAAATTTATGGAATGGAAAATAAATAGTTTTCCATACACATTTATGCATTTTTGTTGATATGATGTTGTATGTCATATGCAATGAATGTTTTCCATGCTATTAGCAATTAATATGACCAATGGATACATAACTATATGTATACTATTTAATATATACCGGCTAATACAAAGCAAATACATAACAATATATACTATTTAATATATACCATATAAATATGCAATTAATATGGATACACAACAATATAGGTAAGATATATTTTTGTTATATTTCATAAGTAATATTTTGCAATTTAACCGTTATAATATCATTATTCAAAAATATCATTTTTAATAAAAGGTTTATAGGATAATTATGGTTGTATTACACAACTACCCAATGATATTTTAACTTTTGTTTGCAATATACTCCTACCCAGTAATATACTAACCTTTTGACTATGCTGATCCATCCTTATACCTTGTCACTATTAGCTCATCCATACTACGATTCAGATATACATTATAACAAGGGAGCAACTTTCGTAGTGTTGTAAATTGCTTCAATAACACTAAAGTTATGATTGTAAAACCTTTTCTATAATTAAGTTAAAAAAATACATTTCTGACAAAGTATGCAAAAATAATTCTACCTTATAAGAGATCAATTCTCAAATCAACTAGTTCATCATACCTTGAATGATCCTAATAGGAGGGTCTTAGACGAAGAAATTCATGACACCTTAGTGAATGTTAAAATTTTCAACAACTGTACCAGCCAATATGAATAATTCTATCACTTCTATAGCCTTGAATAATTCTATCACTCGATATTCACTTCCAACGGCTCTGATTCGGTTTATCAAACTATCATTTGTGACAAATCCGTTATTACGTACAGACGCATAATATAGGCTACACAGACGTTCAAAAACATTCATTTATGCCACAGAAAGCATTATGATCAAGCTTTTGTGGTCATTTGATCCTGATTAAAGCTCAACGGATCTTGATTCTTGGTGTGGTATGTACTTATGAAAGGCTACACGTTTTGTTCAAGGGTGTGGATGTTAAAAGTATACATATGAAACACCTACATCATTAAAAATCATGCAGGAAGAGAAGAAGTTACCTTAATAGAATGCAGGCGTCCTACTATTTATCTACGAAAAAAGCCATAATTCTTCCAAAATTTCCAATTTTCACCAATGCAAAAGGTGTGCATAAAACCATGACTTCTCTCAGCCTTGGATTTTTAGTAGAATAAATGATTTTTACCTTGGCATGTACTATGTGGTAGTCTGTTTTTAAAGCTAGATGTAGCAGCATTCACAACTTCAAGCCCACCTTCTTCTAAGGTCAATAGAAATACACACAATCTCATCTTCCAAAGTGTTTGTCTAGATCTAAACACCCAAACCCACATAGTTTATTTTCTCTACAGGGCCTTCTCGACTCGAACCTCCATACAACGGAGTTCTATTGCAACATTTCTTGGAAGAAACATTTGCACTTCGATCAGAGTTCACCTTCATTTTCTCTCTTTCCGTTGAAATGTCTTCGATTTTTCACTCTAGGTGGCCAACATAATTCACAGCTTCAAGTACTTTTCTCACACTGGTTTTCCCTATGCAACAGAACATCAAATTTCTAGTGAATAAAACCCTAGAGAATACTGTTGATATCTCAAAATCCTAGATATTTAGCATGAAAAAACATACCCAAAAATTTTCCATTGGTACAAATGCATTAGGATTACAGTATAAACAGTCGACATCAAATTTCTTTGTGAGGCAGTTATTACAAGAAATGGTGAATGCAATGAGAAAGGACATTTAATTAAACCTTAGTTAGCATTTTAAAATTATGAAACCTTGCCAACAATTTGCAGACCAGCAAGTGGGTCCGCGATGGTCCGCACCAGGATTAGTATTCGTTCACTAACGCTTTCCCAGCCAAGTACAAAATCGGGAACCATATCCAGATCAACAACCAAGGACCACATTAACATGTAAAGAAATCACTTGGGATCTATTATCAAACTGGAAAATCTCTTCCTCTAAATGCAACAAAAGCCCAATATATTGTAACCAAAAAGCCACATGTAATTGAGAGTGATTCAAAAATTCCTAGATAAATATATGTTTGTAATAACATTCAACAAGTACATAGCTCAACGTTTATTAGTCAATCTCTAGAACTATCTAAATTAATATAATAATTATATAAAATTTTTGAAAACCAAAATAAAACAAAAACACAATTACCAACATAAATTGCAGAGACCCCACGTATAAAAATAAAAAATAGCATTCAAACAAATGCTATTCATATTTCTATTCTGACAGTTGGAAAGTTACATGCAACTCATTTTACCAGGTTTCTCCTACAAGCATGGCAAGGGGCAAGGTTTAGGCACTCGTACAGGCATGGCAACGGCCAAATGATGAGCCCGCGGGAAAAAGATGCCCAAAATAAAGGGACGGGCCGAAGAGCATATTATGAGCCACAATGTAGGGCTCTGTTGTACAATTTCTTAATGTACAGTTTCCAAATTGAGATGAACAGCAACGAGGTGTGGGAATCCCTAAATCGTAGCCATATGCCGAGTATATGAATGGTTCTTGTAGAGTAAGTTGATACTTCACACAGTCTCCTAACACTTGAAAACATTGATCTATAAACATGTGGAAGTCCTTCCTAAAAGAGTGATCAATATATCAGAATCAAATGTCTATATTTTTCACAAGACTTTGAAGAAAATTCAGCCAATGAATCTTACACGACTCTTTTTCTAAGAAATCCTCCATACTTGTTCTCCAGAGCTTGTGGCGAGTCCCAGTTGAATAGTGTAATAAAAGGTTCTATACCTCCATCAAAACTCAGATCGATGTGTAAAGTAGGAGACATGCCATTCATCTTTCTATTCTGACAGTTGGAAAGTTACATGCAACTCATTTTACGAGGTTGCTCCTACAAGCATGGCAAGGGGCAAGGTTTAGGCACTCGTACAGGCATGGCAAGGGCCAAATGATGAGCCCACGGGAAAAAGATGCCCAAAATAAAGGGACAGGCTGAAGCACTGATGTGTTCTTAGAAGCATATTATGAGCCACAATGTAGGGCTATGTTGTACAATTTCCTGCTGTACAGTTTCCAAATTGAGATGAATAGCGGTTGGGTGTGAGAATCCGTAAATCGTAGTCATATGCCAAGTATATGAATGGTTCTTGTAGAGTAAGCCGATACTTCACATAGTCTCCAAGCACTTGAAAACATTTATCTATGAAGATGTGGAAGTCCTCCCTAAAAGAGTGATCAATATATCAGAATCAAATGTCTCAATTTTCTACAAGACTTTGAAGAAAATTCAAACAATGAATCTTACACGACTCTTTTCCTAAGAAATCCTCCATACTTGTTCTCCAGAGCTTGTGGCGAGTCCTAGTTGGAAAATGTAATAAAAGGTTTTATACCTCCATCAAAACTTAGATCGATGTGTAAAGTAGGAGACATATGTGATGGGAAGAATCAACACAGGAAAGCTAGTGCGGTTTTTTGTATGTGATTTTATGCCAGGTAAAGGTAATTCCCTTTCAAATAGCTTTCATAGTTTCCTTTCAAGTAGAATTATTTTGCATCTACTTAATCAATATGCTACAAGAACAACACAATGGCTTGTCTGCACAACTGTTGGAATTTTCTGTTAAATTCCATAATAAACAATCAACAAAAATGCTCTGTTTTTGCTCTGTTTCTGCACAGAAAACTGAAAATTTCGTTTTCTGGAAATGGTGTTGCAGCAACAAGATTCGGTGTTGTAGCAACGCTAATCGTGGTGTTGCAGCAACAGGAAATTTCTGATATTTTAAAATAAAAACTGAAAAACAGAGTAATGCTTGGCAACACAGAAAATGATGAAACAATAACTGAAACTTAACTTATATTCAGTAAAACAGCTGATAAACAGTAAACAAACTAATACAATAAACCAACTTTCTTTATCTCAGAAAGTTGCAGGTGTTCAAACACTGCTGTGCGGTTACAAAATAAGCTCAAAAATAACCTGTCTCAGTATTGCAGTCTCAACATTGCTGCTCCAGCAACTTAATCTCAGCACTCCTATGCATAAGGCTTCATTCACGAGAGGTTGAGCTGCTATCCATTCTTTCTCAGAAACCACATAAATTATATTTCAGCGCTGTTGCGCTATATTGCAGAGAGATTAAAAACTGTTGCCGCTTACTTCTCTTCTCTTGAAAAAACAGGACTCTTGTGCGTTTTTATTTATAGAAAAACAAATATCTGTGTTTAAACAATAAACAAAGTAAAATATCTGCTGATATTTATCTGCGTATTTATTGCAGAATAGGCGGTGATGCTTTTCAAGACGGCAGTCCGCACGGGAATTAAACTCTGAATTTAATGCGTATTTAAAGTGAAAAAATATCAGAAGACTTTTGATGCTTCCGGATAATCTGCAATAACTGCTGAAGATCAGATCTTTGTTTAGCATTTATGTGATGCAGTTGGAATTAAATTCCAACACTCCCCCTTAATTTCAATTGTTGTATACCCAAGCATTTCTTGAAATGATCAAAACTTTTCTTTGCTCATGGTTTTGTCAAGATGTTAGCCCGCTGATCCTCTGTTCTGTAGTGCTGCAAAACAATTTCGTCATTGTTAACCAATTCACGTATGAAGTGAAATTTGGTATCAATGTGCTTTGTTCTTTTATGAAAAACATAGTTTTTAGACAAAGCTATTGCTGAGCTATTGTCACAGTAAATGGTTGTGCCATTTTCCTTTTCATGACACAAATCTCTGAGAACTCTTCTCAGCCACACTGCTTGGCATGCTGCTGCTGTTGCTGCCACATACTTTGCCTCTGCTGTTGACAAAGCCACAACTGGTTGCTTCTTGGAAGCCCATGAGATGGCTCCCGATCCCATATGAAACACATATCCTGATATGCTTTTCCTATCATCAACACTTCCCTCCCAATCACTGTCCGTGTAACCTGTCAACATGAAACTTTCAGAAGAGGAGTATAAAATGCCAAACCCCTTCGTTCCATTCACATACCTTAGAATCCTTTTGGCTACCTGCCAATGAGTCTTTTTCGGTCTTTCCATAAATCTGGAGATTAAACTCACAACGTGCATAATGTCCGGCCTAGTTGCAGTCAAGTACATAAGGATGCCAACTATGCTCTTGTACAATTTTGGATCAAAATCCTTGCTGCTGTCTTCTTTGGTCAATTTCAGCCCCACTACAGTTGGAGTCACAGCTCCTGTTGTTCTGCATGTAAAATCTCTTCAACATAGCTTCTACATATTTATCTTGAGAAATGAAAACACCATTTTCACTTTGGTCTACTTCAATTCCAAGAAAATATCTTAAGAAGCCTAAGTCAGTAATTTCAAACTCACTTTTCATCAGGGAAAATTTTAAGAACCCCCCCTAAATTTATAAGTATAATAAATAGGCGAATCTCCATGGTATATAGGAAAAATGGAAGGCGATTTTATCAATAATATAATATGTATATATAATTTTTTGGCGAATCTCTCACCAGGCATGGCGAATAT
>APFE030365813.1:0-17455 GCA_000404065.3 Pinus taeda | reverse complement strand
AGGGAATTTTTCTTCAAAATACAAAGTTTCAATAATAAAGTTATCAGGGATTTCATCCTCAATAATCTTGGATGATTCTTCATTCTCCATAAATTCCCATCATCGAGTTGTGTTTGAAGCTCTAGTAACATAATATTGAAGGCCATTTGATGCTTGTTGAACACAGCTTTCAAGAACCCAATTCATATTAAAGCAATTTGCAAGTTATCTTCCCAAGACATGAATCAAACAGCTTTTGGTTTCTCAATAATATCCACTCCCTAAAAAGAAAGTATTAAAATCTTGAAAATGAATGCTCCCTAGTGGATTCACCAAAAATCTTGTTCGCTTTTATATCATGGGCAAGAGTCAAATTCCCATGGAATATTTACGATTCCTTCTACATTTTTATAGAGTTAGTACTCCACTTTCTCAGTTAGGTCTTCAATATTCTTTTGTAAACAATAAGATCAAGCTTTCATTGTATCTATATCGTGAGTGGACCAAGTGGTTTAAAAGAAAAAGTAACAAGTGAATTACAACAAAAATGATAACCTCACAAAAATGAAATAACTAAATTGATTCCATCCCATCCTTCCATTCAAACAACGAGGGAAATTGATTTAAAGCAATATTCATAGATAAAAAAATAAGAGGAATGGCTCAGAATTTTAGAGAGATTAAATGATTTCCTTCATTTAAAATTCATAAGATGCATAGAATAACATACATGAGATCCCATGCTTATATGATTTCTACAAACCACAAATATTATTAACTCCTGGAATAGCTCTCTATGAGAGTAAAAAATATAACAAATTGAAGTTCAAGTTCGAATAAAGTGTGTACCTATCACACAACACAATGTTCCTAATACTCAAACAATAAAATAAAAAGCATTCATCCAAATAGACTGGGATTGGACTCCCATAGAGAAATTAAAACAATAATAATAACCTACAAGCAAAGGATAAATTTAGTCATGGACCGACTTGACAAATGAACATTACACTTAATAAATTTGGATGCTCAAAGACTTAGATGAAAGAAGGGAAATTGCTTCAAGAATTAACACACACAAAATTTGCAACAAAATGGTGGATGCAATAATCTCTCTCCTCTAATGCTCTTCACATATTTTTATAATCTTCACTTCATCTTCTTGGAATTTTTGCATGTTTATGGTTTTTCCCCTTTTGGACCAACTGAAATAAATATTGAACTTAGATATTCATCCTTAAAACTAGGTCCCACTTTAGTAATCATTTTTCCAAAATAAATTGCTTCTAAGCTAGAAATAGTTATGACTGTTATGTTAATTTTTAAGGAATAGAATGTTGAAAATGCAACAAGATGATGGAGCTTAGTGAAAAGAAGTCGCCTTCACTAAGTGGGCCCGCAGGCTATTTTTGGCGCAAAGTGTCTATTTTAGACATATGGATCATGGTCTATGAGTTGCAGGATGCTATTTGTGGATGATTGGTCATGTTGGTAAAAATAGATGGACTTCTATTTTTAGACATATGGGTGGAGTCTATTTTTAGACTGCCAGTCTAAAAATAGAATAGTCGAATATTATTAGCTCTTAATAATATTTGGACTATAAACATTATCTGATTCTCTTGGAGCACTTCTGTTCGAGCTACGGATGTGGCACATGCAACTGCTAGAAGGAAATACGCTTTTCTAATGGGTTAGTTGAGCTATTGCATGAAGGACTTCAGTTAGAACTCAAGTGATTGCGTTTGGTGGAGTTGATTGAGGAATTGATGGAGTTGTGTTCAGTTTGACTTAGTTGAACTAGTTGTATTTAGTCTAACTTACAAATAGACTAAGTGATGAGTGGTGTGAATTAGTTATTAATTAATTCACTAATTATTAACTCATAAATCAACTAAAGAATACATCAGTTACTCAGTGCATGGACAGTTCAGTGGAGGACAAGTGTTAGAGGTGAGTGAAAGGGCAAGACAACTGTCAGTTGTGACTATAGTTGTGCATGAGATTTGCACAATCAATGGATTGAGTATTGCCAATGAGGATTGCGTGGTATAACCAAAGGGAATACGAATTTGGATCACACATTTGGTGTTATTCTCAATAGGTATTGCGTAGTGGAGGCAGGCAAGCAACGGAGGAGATTTGAGCCAGTGATTGATTCATATTTGAGCTAGTTTGTGTGTAACAGGTGGAGATAGTATTGAGTACTTGTGAGGAGTATTGTACTATGTATTGTTACATGTTCCAATCAATATATTATACAGATAGTTGAGGGGTTTTCAGCTGTATGCTTTCCCCAGTACATACTGTGTTGATATGTGTGATTGATGCTTCAATGTGCGCATGCGATTGTTTCTTTAATACTGCAAATTGTATGATCAATGTTAGAGGAGGTTATGTATTATGCATGATTCCGCAAATAGTGTATAATCAGGATAATCTCTGTGAATAAGTGTCATATTATTCAAAATTTCTACATAGAAATTGTTATTCCAACTATGGAAACCATTTCCAATTCGTTCTTCATGTATTTAGCTTTCCAACAAGCATTCATTTTCTCAATTTGGACATCAAGAGCTCAAGATACATCCTCTAGAATATAGCGACTCAATTATCTTTGATTTGCTCTATATAAATCTTAGCCTTTGATTTATAAATATGCCATTTTAATCCCACATGCATTATGGGTGGGAATTTATAACAATTCATAAATAAATGGTCTCCTCATATTATTTGTGTGTGAAGTAGAAAGAGCCGCAAAACCTTGTGTAGCTTATGTATAATGCAATTTTCTGTTGTCATCTCATTGCCTGGTCATCATACTAAGTCACTGCCTAGTAATCCTTGTCGAACCAATACCTTCAAGGTGTCATCCAGAGATATTGCCTTATGCAATTAGAGGTGTGCCAAAAAAGAGGGAAACTTAGGATATTGGAATGCAAGAAAATTATATAATTCTAGAGAATATTACCAATGAATGAGAGTGCATGAAAATAATCTATGTCTAGAGAATAATGCCAATGAGCAAGATAGTGCATAAATGTAAAAGTAATGTTTAAAAGTAAAAAATTAAGAAAAATGACTAATTGTACCATAAAATCCCTTATTAAGTCCTACATACTGGGTAATTACATTTCTATTGTTATATTGTTGTGTCCGCCAATGAGCAAGATAATGCATAAATATAAAAGTAATGTTTAAAAGTAAAAAATTAAGAAAAATGACTAATTGTACCATAAAATCCCTTATTAAGCCCTACATACTGGGTAATGACATTTTTATTGTTATATTGTTGTGTCCGCCAATGAGCAAGATAGTGCAGAAATGTAAAAGTAATGTTTAAAAGTAAAAAATTAAGAAAAATGACTAACTGTACCATAAAATCCCTTATTAAGTCCTACATACTGGGTAATTACATTTCTATTGTTAAATTGTTGTGTCCGCCAATGAGCAAGACAATGCATAAATATAAAAGTAATGTTTAAAAGTAAAAAATTAAGAAAAATGACCAACTGTACCATAAAATCCCTTATTAAGCCCTACATACTGGGTAATTACATTTTTATTGTTATATTGTTGTGTCCGCCAATGAGCAAGATAGTGCATAAATGTAAAAGTAATGTTTAAAAGTAAAAAATTAAGAAAAATGACTAACTGTACCATAAAATCCCTTATTAAGCCCTACATATTGGGCAATTACATTTCTATTGTTATATTGTTGTGTCCACTAGAACCTTTCATTGTACCCTTTATCTCCTATATATATATACTAAAGAGACCTAGTCTTAACATCATGTTATCTTGTCTTATACATTCTATTCATTGTAAAAGGAGGTTCCCCCTTCAAAGTGGATTGTAATTATTGATTTGTTATCATTTTTAAGGCACATGGTTCATAAAATTTGGCATTAGAGCTATGATCCTATGGTTTTGCTGGTTCAAAAGGGCCATCTCATCATTTTTACTGTAACTTTTTTGGAGGACGTTTCAGACCTTTAAATTTGGAGAAAATTGAGAAGACTTGTCAAGATACATTTAGTAAAAAAGTTAGATTTTGGTTTGTAACGCTTTCAAAGATATATACTATGGAAGTTAGGGCTTGTGAATGGCCTTGAAATCAGTTTCAAGAATTGGGACCATCACAAGATCTAGAGATATAAGAGACTACTCCACAATATAAGATGGAGAGGTCGTCTAAGCGATTGAACCAAGAGCAAGAGAGGAAGTTCGAAAGCAAACAGCTAACCGTATGGGAGGTTAGTTGGTAAAACAACCAATAAACAACATTGTATCTATTAAAAGCCAATGAACCCCGAAAAGACACTACGCCGATGACTTGACTCGATGACTTGCCGCCGATGCCCCGTATATTATTTCAAGCTCTCCTGACCGAGAAAGTAATTACCAGTTCTTATCCATCGACGAACCCTTCTATGACCCATTGTCTTGGTTGGCCAAGAAAGAGTCGAGCACCTAAAGGTCCCTTATAGTCGAGCTCTCTTTCCATCCTCATAACCTGGCCTGCCTGGCTGTAAGTCTAAGTAAGGCAGGCAGCAAATATAGGCTGTTGAAGTAGGTGAAAGTAGTTGGTAAGAGTAAAGGGGCTCATAGTAAACTAAGTGTTGACCCCCACCCCATCATCTGATATCTGATATCTGATCTCATCAGTCAGTTCAAGGGAACAACTCCCCTATACGTACATGCGTTGATCGCTAGTGCATGTACCCTTTCGGACGAGGCTATTTGGTACGGCCTGGCTGGTGTCAAGGATGCTCGTAAGCAGCTCGGACTAAAAGGCGCCATCATTGGCGTAAGCATTGGACTCGACCACGCCCCACCTAATAAGCATCAAGGAAGGATCTACGTGTCTGTTCTTTAGTGCCGTAACACGCTAACTCACCACTAACGATTGCCTACCTTAGTTCTGCCGCAAATCCAATCAAGGCCAAGGAAAGAAAGGAAGGCGACTTTTTATAAAGAGAGAACCACTAGCAGCTGAAAGGAATAAGAAATACTGGAAATAAAAATAATACAGGCCTTGGGGTTGGGTGGAAGCTGTATCAGTCGGGAAAGGAGCAGGGGATAGAAAAGCACTCCGCATTAGGCGGTTTACTTTATTGGGTGGGGGCTTCAATGAGTCGAGCCCCTTCCAGTCCTCTCCTTCCTTTCCTTAACAATCGAGCACTAAAGGATCCTTATGGTCGAGCACTAAGGTTAGGGTTTACTTATTGATTTGGCGGGGTTACAAGTCGAGCCTGCTTGCGCATCCTTACATGTGTTGGTTGGCATCAATACTCCATAAATCCTCGAGATAGAAATATATATAAAAAATAAGAAGGCAATAGTTTTGATTGAGTCAAGTATTACCCATATCTTAATCAATTACATATTGAAAAAAATTCTCAATTGCTTTGTATTTCTACCACCAAAATTTCAACTAATGATTGCAGACAAAGGTACTGTAAATTGTTCATGAAAGTACCATAGTGTTAAAGCTAAATATGGGGGAGCATTTATTGGAAAGTCCCATGATTGCAATCCAAGTGGGTGGTATTGATTTTGTATTAGTGGTACATTGGTTACAATCATTGGGAACAATGGCCCTTATCATGAGATATTTCTCAGGAGGCAAGGAAATTGATTTTAGAGGTATCCAATGTAAACCGTCTAAACTGATAAGCTCTAATATCATGACAAAATTACTGAAAAAGGGACACCATGGTGTAATTGCATAATTGTGTTCATTAGATGTTCAAAAATCTATATCCACTGCTTCATTGGACCTCCAAAAAGTTATCAACAATTATTCCATGGTATTTGGAGAGATTCCTAAGGGTCTTTCACCTACTAGAGATTGTGACCATGCTATTCACTTGAAACCTGGATGTGTACGAACTAACATTAGGCCTTAAAGGTATCCATATGCACAAAAGAGTGTGATTGAGTACATAGTTCAATAAATGTTATAGGTAATGTTATCACCCCAAGAAACTCTCCTAGGTTGTATATCAGAGATGCTCGGGAACATTACAAACTCAACAAAATGTTGGAAATATGGTGGATGAATGAAAGAAATGCTGCATATTCAAGCCAGATAACCACTTCTACTATGCTTAACCCCAGACATGGGTGAACACCCCCAGACTACAAGGCTTTAGACCACTAATTACTCACAGTTTTAAGGAAAATGTGATGATGGAGAATACTAATCACACCAACAGATGCACAGGACCCTGTGATGGCCAGCTGCAACAAGTTAAAAGATCTGCAAATCTATTTCCTAATGCATAGACAGGATGACAACTCTCTGGCATTAAAACAACAGAAACCTGCATACACATTCAATAATACTAACTAGATTCTAACACAAAGGTGGGATGACAACCCCTCTAATGCTAAACATCAAGAGCAAATGAAAAATGCATAACAGGCACATCCTGGAACAAAGAAGAAGTGGAAAGTGAGCAATTGATAGCAAAAGAAGCTTGCATTAGCTGAAAATGAAGACCAAATGCTGCAGGTATCACAGTAGTTACAGTCTCCAGAAGTTGAAGCTTACAACAGAATAACATTCATCAACCTATTACATTCTGAGTTCTAGATATATATAGAGGTTGATTACAAGAATATATGCTATCCTATGCGTGGAGGGGTAATAATGGACCACCAACCACAATAACTATTTGATAAACATCTCTGCTACAATCTGCTGCTTTAATGAATTACTTTGACATTCTCTGGTACTTTGTCCTTCTTGAGCAGGTGAAGTGTCTTAGAAGATGAGATTTCATAACTGCTGGTTGCTTTTAACTGCTCGAGGATCATCCTTTTCTTCTTGGCCACTCTAACTCTTGAATGCAGTTGTTGAAGATTAATTATTCCGGGTACAGGGGGCTGGCCACCTTCTTCCTTTGAGATCAAAAATGGATGAGGACGTGAATAGTCGGGAAGGATGCAGAATGGAAATTGGCCGTTGGATCACAGATATGGATGGCGGAGATTAGTTTACGAAGGCTATCGGGAGATATGTGAATGGAGAAACATGGGCCGTCGGATCGTAAGATGGACGATCGGACGGTGGACGGGCGCGGAAGCTACGGGGAATTAACAGGCGGGAGTCGGGTACGAAGGCGGTAAGCTGTTTTATCGCACCGCTCATGGGAACAGGTGGTAAACGTACAGGGCAGGTGTGATGCAATAAGAATGGGACGCGTGGCTGACGGGATGGCGGGGAAACTGCTTTCCCCGCGGGCTATCGTACGAGCAGTTTACAAGAGCGGGAGTAGCGCATATCGTTGGATTTGGAGATGGGAGATCGGATGGCAGGAATTGCATGAGGCTTAGCGCACGTGTTTATTGATTGATGTGATGGGGAAAGGCTTGCGAAAGGCGCTCGGTCGGGCTACCGAGGTTATATGACATTTAGACTTTAGCACCCGGGGCATGGCCAATATGGTTTATAAAGAAATTCAGAGTAAAACATGGATAAAGGGGGTTATGGGAGTGTAGATAAATGATGGAGTGGGAGGAAAAAGGCTGTTGCGGTCTTTTATAAGCATAACCAGCACTACCAACCTGTTATTTGATCATCAAGTATTCAAACATGTAGTAGAGCTAACAGGTAATCATCATTCAACCTAGCCAAAGTGCTTTCTCCTCACCAGTGGTGATATTTATAAAAAATAATGGTTCATTCCATATGTGTCCATATTACAAACAACTCAACACAATTACAATTGAAGATACATTTCCTGTTCTTTCCATTGATGAATTGCAAGCATAATTTTGTTCATTAAGTTGGATATCCATTGAGGAGATCATCAAATTAGAATGAGGCAAGAAGACATTCCCAAAACAACCTTTAAAACACACTAAGGTCATTATGAGTTTTTGGTTATTCCATTTGGACTTACTAATGCATCTTCAACATTTCAAAGGTTGTTGAATTATATTTTCAAACCCTTCCTTAAAAAAATTGTATTAGTATTTTTTGATTACATAATAATCTACAACAAATCTTGGGAAGAGCATGTTCAACATGTTGAAAACGTATTGAAAATATTGGAAGAGAAAAAACTATATGAAAATCCTTCCAAGTGTGTCTATTGGGTTTAGGAAGTGGAATATTTTGGTCATATTATATCTGATGAAGGTATCAAAGTGGACCCTAAGAAAATCGAAGCTATGAGACAATGGAAAATTCCTAAGACCTTGAAGAAAATTAGAGGATTCTTAGGATTTACAAGATATTGCTACATGGAATTATGGTCAAATAACAACATCTCTTACAAAATTATTGAAGAAATAAGCATTTTCTTAGACTAAAGAAGCAACCAAAGATTTAAAAACTTAAAGAGGTTGTGTGTATAAAATTTTTCCTAGCCACACTTGACTTCACAAAAACCTTCATTGTATAGTGTGATCCCTCAAGCCATGGGATTACTACAATTTTGATGCAAGAAGGAAGGCCCTTGCTCTTAAAAGTAGAAAACTTAAGGGTAAGAATTTACTTAGATCCATCTATGAAAAATAAATGTTTGCCATACTACATGCAGTTAATAAATGACATCCATACCTAATAATAAGACACTTCAAAGTGAAAACAAATCGTGATAGCTTGAAGACATACTTGGAGCAAATATTATCTTTAGGAAAGCAATAAAAATTGGTCACAAATATGCTAGGTTATGAATTTGAAATTTTATAGAAAAAGGGAAAACAAAATATTGTGGCAGATGCACTATCAAGGAAGGATGAAGATGTAGAGGGTTTACTATGTGCTACTTCCATTCCATAATCTAATTGGGTGGAAGATGCAAGGATAGAACAAAAGAAAGATGAAAAGGTATGCAATATCATTCAACAACTACATGAGGACTCCTATGTAGTGGAAAAAATTACGTGGAAGAATAATTTGTTGTGTTATGAAGATCACTTAAACTTATGTAAAATTTCTCACTCAAATAGAAGGTCCATTTGGAATTGTTAGCTTGTTTTGGGCTAACCCAAGTTCAAACTATACTGCGCACCAACAAAAGCATCAATCAATGGCCCTTTTGGCAATGACTTGCAAGCAAATCTTAGTCTCACCTGAAGTGACTATGGGAGGATGTAGAACCAAGCTTCTGCAGCCTTGAAGGATATGAAGATGTGGTATTAATGCATTTTTCTTACTCTTAACATGCATATATTACTTTGTCACATTAACTTAAACACTGAACACATCATATAAACTCATAAAACATCACTGCGTTGTAATAACATGAAACTGTAATAAACTTCTACTTTACAACACATAAAAAATAAATATACACATGAAGACACCAATTTTACTATGGTTCATCCCAACGTGAGACTACTTCCGTAAGAGCTGTTGCTTATAATAAGAATATTGTACAACAAATAGTTATTAACCTACACACTTAGCTGCAGGTTGTCTGCGTACTCAGTTGCAGACCTAGGCCTCTGCACACTCAGTTGCAGAGCCTTTCCTTCTTCCCAAACCCAGATCACAAAGATACAACCATTCAATTCAAGGTGTGATTCTAAGATGTCTCTCTTCTTTATTATTTATCCCTATATATACTATTATATTGAGGGATATATCATCAAAATACCATGGTCCACATATTATGGACTTCCCTAATACAAGCTACTATGGTCCGAAAACCATTTATCTTTTACAAAATTACATTCTTTTTACAAAAAGGAGGGGTTTCAACCCACATTGATGCCCCCACACCACGTGGTACATATACTACGATGTCCACTTGGTTCTCCACTTGTCCACTGCGTGGTCCACTTTGTGCTCTACTACATTCTTTACTTCGCACTCCGCTTCCCCAAAATGTAGAGTCTTCACCAAAATCTAGGCCAAGTTGGGTTGTGCCGAACAAGCCCCCAACACTCACATGTGACTAGCCCCAAGTTAGTTAGCTGCTTTGCCTCTGATTTTTTCTGCCATGTTGTTGTAGGTCTGCTTGAACTGCTGCAAAGTCTCTATTACCTACTTTTCCTTGCTTCGCACTTCCTCCAGCAGTGCCTCTGTCACAAGTTCTACAACCTTCTGTACCAATGTTGTCTCCCTTTGTCAAAGCTCTTGAAGCTTCTCATCTACTTCCTGTGATAGTTGGAGGGCCTCATCCTACTAAGGCTGAGTCCTCTTTGTTAAGTCTTGTTATTACTTCTTCATCTCCTAAATTTTCTTCTGGAGGGCCTTTGAATTATTGATCTTCGCGAGCTTTTGTGAGATTTGTAAGGTCTTTGCAGATGCCCGAATTTCTTCTAAGTGCTGCTAATTCTGTTGAACGTCCTCCTACAGTTTCTGTACATTTGGATATTCTTGCAATGAAGTCCAAATTTGAAAACTCTCATCTAACATGTTTCCATAGTCTGCCACTATTGTGGAGATGTTTTCCATTGCAATATTTAGGCCAGTCTCTCTCTGCTCTCTTACATCCTACGGTGTAGTTAGCTATATCTTCATTTGTAGTTCACTAATCTGAATTTTATATTTGAATTGCACTCCAAAAATTATTTCCTTATTCTCTTTCACTGCGAGGCAAAGCTTTGCAACCTTGTCTTCCATCGACTCTTCTTCTCGGACATTAAGGTATGGAATTTCTCTACATGTTGCATCAACCACCTTCTTGATATTTTGGCATTGCTGGACTACTTGATTCCTTTCTTTGATCACCTAATCGAGCTTCTGCTAAAGCACAACTCACTCTTTCTCCACTTGAACATTTATCCGCAAGGTGTGCTTCTCGTGCAACTTTAGTTCTTCTATAATTTCCAAATGCAGCTTATGTAGTCTTTGCAATGATACTGTTGTAATGTTCATATTGACATATTTCCACTCCTTAGCCTATTGCTATAGTTCAACAAAGGCTCTTTCCGACATCTGTGCTAACATTGTTGCAAGCGTAGGCTCTATTTTCCTTTCTACTCCAACCCTTTCCTCTATCTTTGCTGGTTGTATGATCGTCTGCGCCAGTATCTTCAACTTTTCTATCTGCTCTTTGACACACATAAGAAGTGTTCCATAGTGATATTCTAACTTGTTCCATGATTCCATCATCGCCTCTTGTATCATGTCCCTGATTTTCTCTAAGTCCCCTTCAGTAAGGACCATTGGTATGATACCTTTTGACTTATCATCCTTCTACTTCTTATTACTTTTCAAGGCAACTTTGGTCTTTGCCTTCATTTTTACTGTGACAGCGGGGTCTGTCTCTATCTTTTTTGAGTCTATGTTCTTCTCTTCTGGAGGATCCTGGTTACCCTTGACATGTTTCTCCTCTTCTTCTAATTCCCGCTCATCTTTGTCATTCCCATTCGCTTAGGCATGCTGTGTTGTGTCCTCCTCTGGGTCACCATCTTCTTCCTGCATCTTTGGCGCAATCATCCATTCTACGGGCCATTTATGTACATGCACTATAAGATCGTCTTCTTTTACCATATATGGCAGGGTATGCCATTTCTTCTTTGTATCCCTACACGCTTGTATTTATACTTTATGGAAATATGCCTTGAACTTCGCAATAGTGTTATACTACACGTATAAGCTCAATGAGAGTCAAGGGTGATGGTTTACAAACATGTGCAAGTCCATGTGATATAATACAAAATATATTATATTTTCCTTTGCGCGTGATGCTTTAGTGGTATACCATAGTGAGGCATACTGCACGGCCTCACAAACATCTGAAGCCACCGGAGGGAACTGCAACTCCTCTAGCTCTCTCCATGCTACATAGAAATTATTAAGATCAACCAAGCATAATGGAATGTTGTACCTTTTTCTTGGACTTCACAGTAGTCATCTAGAAACTCCTTGCAAAGGTACTCGACCCAGTTATATTGAACCCCATTGGCACACTACGCGGCTAATGATACGACCAACGTAGGGAATTCATTCGCCTAACACTTTCTCATGATCTTCCCAACCAATATGTGCGCTGCGAAGTGAACTAATAGGTCACTGATGGAATTTATGTCATAGCCTCCTTTTGCTTTGGTTAGCCCAAAATTCTTCTTCATATTTTTCGCTATGGCATGATCTTGATCTTTGCCTACGAATTCTTCCGTAGGGTTCCACCCTTGATATGGTAATCTCATGATCCTCCAAATCAACATTGGGTCTATAGGGATCTTATTTCCCATCCATAAGCCTCCATTATGCACCAACATGATAAATTGTGGCACACACGCTGTGCTCCCTAGAATTATGCCGAAGTGCGGCACATTTAACATATTCAGCAGTCCTGACTGCGCCAACCCATTTGTACAACAGTAAGACAACTTCGCACTACGTTGGGACATACAGGGTATTGTAGGAATTTTATTAAGGGATATTATCAGATTACTGCGAATATGGAGAAATTATTAAAGAACGATGTACATTTTCAGTGGGATGAAGAATGTCAAAAGAGCCTCGACATATTGAAGGAAAACATGGTAACTGCTCCTATACTAGTGTTCCCTAATTGGAATAAGGAATTCCATGTCCATGTGGATGCCCCTTTTATAACTTTGTGAGTAGTACTGGCACAAACTGGTGCAAGAGAGATTGATCACCCTATAACTTTTGCAATCAGGAAGTTATCTAAAGAAGAGAAGAACTACACAACTACATAAAGAGAGTGATTGGCTATGGTATATGCTCTACAAAAGTTTAGATATTATTTGTTGGGGTCACATTTTAAAATGTTTGTAGATCATTCTCCATTGAAGTATTTGGTTAACAAGCCAATCTTAGGAGGAAATATTTGCAGATGGTTACTATTATTTTAGGAGTATGATTTTGAGATCATTTTTAAACTAGGAAGATTGAATGCAGGACCTAACCATCTATCAAGGTTGGAAACAGGGGAAGAACCAACCAACATAGAAGATAATCTCCCTGATGCACAATTATTTGCAATTAGAGTTGTAGATGACCATTTTGCAGACATCATTCAATTTTTGAATACAGTAATGGATCCTCCGTAATATAATACGCAACAGAAGAAAGAATTAGTGGTTAAGGAAACTGAATTTTCAATGATAGCAAGACGGTTACATAAGATAGGAACAAATGAGGTATTGCGCAGGTATGTTTCTAAACATGAAAGACAAATGATTCTAGCAGAGGTTCATGAGGGCACAACTAGTGGACATTATGCAGGAAAATCCACTACACATAATATTTTGAGAGCAAGATTGTGGTGGCCTACATTACACAAAGATGAAAAGAAGTACTGTTGAGCATGTGATGTGTGTCAAAGAACAGGAAAACCTTTAAGAAGAGATGAGATGCCATTAGTACCCCATGTTACATTGTAGGCTTTTGATAAATGGGATATTGATTTTGTTGGACCCATCAACCCACCTAGAAAGAGGACTGGTGCGAGGTACATAATTACTGCAACTGATTATTTGAAAAGATGGGTCGAAGCACAACTAGTAAGGGACTGCAACGCAGAAACTGCTGCAAAGTTTACTTCTGAATATATATTGTCTAGATTTGGATGTCCAAAGATCTTGATGAGTGACAAAGGTTCACACTTCCTGAATAAAACTATTGAAGCATCGAATAAGGAGTTCCAAGTTTATCATCAGAAGAGTACCCCTTATTACCCTCAAGCCAATGGAATAGTGGAAGCATTTAATAAGATTTTGGAGAATGCACTCACTAAGGTATGAAATGTGAACAGAGATGATTGGGACCTTAGAATTCCAACAATTTTATGGGTTTATAAGACCACATGTAAGAAGTTGATAGGTCAGGCACCCTTCAGATTGGTTTATGGGAAATAAGATGTGATGCCCATGGAATACATTGTGACTAGCTTGAGAATTGCAACTTTCACAGATATGGTAGACCCTGATATAATGAAGGACAGAATGGCGCAATTGATTTCTTTTGAGGAAGACATATTCATAGCAAGTTTTCATCAGCATGTACAAAAATCAAGAGAAAAATCTTGGCATTACAAACATATTAAGCAGAAGAAGTTCCAAGTAGGATACCTTGTTCTCCTCTATGAAAATAAGTTTTTAAAATTCCCAGGAAAATTCAAGATGCATTGGTTGGGCCCATATATTATCAAGCATATTATTGATGGAAGCACAATTCAATTAGCAAATTTAAATGGAGAAATAATTCAAGGAAGGGTAAACGACAGTAGATTGAAATTGTACAGGGACAACCCTGTCCCTACAACCTCGCTTTAAGGAAGAAATAAGAAGAGTCTTAGTGCCACTTGCAGTTGAAAGAGGGCACTAGACTATAAAATACACTGTAGAGAGCTTCACCATAGGAGGTTACTTCGCTACAATCTGGATTATGTCAAAGTACGTAAGAGCTATTACTTAAGATGAATGTTCTCTACACTATGGGATGTGTCGAAGTTCGCCGGAAAATAAAAATATGACCATTAAAATGGAAAGTTAACGAAAAATCACATTTATGAGGACATGTCGGCAAGATCTAAGGATAAATATAAAACTAATGAAAAAAACATGAACACAATCTAAAAAAAATCTAAGCTAATGAAGGGGTTAGAAACTCGAAATTGTTATAAAAGGCCACATCTCGCCCAGATTGAACCTTGATAAGCCCAAATCTAAGCTAATGATGGGGTTAGAAACTTGAAATTTCTATTAAAGGTCACGTCTTGGAAATGAAACCATTTGTTGGCTTGTTTTGGGCTGACCCAGGTTCCAACTATATTGTGGACCAACAAAACCCTCAATCACTGGCCCTTTCGACAATGACCTACAAGAAGATCGCAGTCTCGCCCGAAGTGACTATGGGAGGATGCTAAACTAGGTTTTTGCAGCCTTGGAAGATATGGATATGTGGTATTGTTGTGTTTTCTTACTCTTAACATGCATATATTACTTCATCGCATTAAGTAAACACTTAAGACGTCATATAAACTCATAAAACATCACCGCGCTGTAATAACATGCAACTGCAATAAACTATTACACTATAATGGATAAAAAAAAAATATACACATGAAGACACCAATTTTACCGTGGTTCATCCTAACGTGGGACTATGTCCACAAGAACCGTTGCTTATAATAAGAATCTTGTACAACAAACAGTTCTTGACCTACACACTCAGCTGCAGGTCATCTACGCACTCAGCTGCAAAGCCTTTCCTTCACCCCAAATCTAGATCACAAGGATACAACCATTCAATTCAAGGTGCAAGTCTAATTTGTCTCTCTTCTTTATTGTTGATCCTTATATATACTATTACATTGAGGGATATATCATCAAAATACCATGGTCTGCATACCATGGACTCCTCTAATACAAGATACTATGGTCCGAAAACCATTTATCTTTTACAAAACTACATTATTTTTACAAAATGAGGGGTTTAGACCCACATCGAAGCCCCCACTCTACATGGTATATCTATTGCGCAGTCCACTTGGCGCTCCACTACTCCACTGCACGGTCCACTTTGCGCTCCGCTACATTCTTTGCTTCACACTCTTCTTCCCCAAAATGCGAAGTCTTCACCAAAATATAGGCCAAGTTGTGTTGCGCCCAATAGGAATTACACACTCCTATATAAGGCCATTCAAGCTTCTTGAAAACATGCCATAGGAACAATAATGATTTTTTGGGGAAGGTATTAAAGCAGTTGTGCAAAATTTCGTGGATGAATATATGGTATGCCAACAAAATAAGGGAGAGACAATTAAGACCACAGGGCTCATACAACCACTAACCATACTTATCCAACATTGGGAAGAAGTTCCAATTAATTTTATTCTAGGTTTACCCAATTATAAGGGAAATAATGTCATTATGGTAATGGTAGATCAAATTACAAAGTATACCCATTTTTGGTATCTTTCTCCTTTGATTAAAGGAATTACAATGGTAGAAACATTCATGGAAACAATCTAAGAGATATGTGGAATCTTGAATCTTATTGTAAGTGATAAAGATCAAAATTAAGGTGGAAATTTTTTGATTGAATTATTTTCTTATTTGGGTACTCAATTGGATCACAACTCATCTTACCATGCTCAATCAAACGAGAAAATTTGAGATTGTGAATTTAGAAGGATTTTTTTTTTGCATTGCATGTTATAAATAGACACAATCTGTCAAGTGGTTTTACTTTGTAGATGGTGGTACACCACATCTTTCCATATTTCATCAATAAAATCCCCATTTATGGAACTTTATGGATATCATCCTCTATCCATCACATCACCGTTGAAATGGATTGTAGAGGCTCAAGCAAAGGAGGACCACATAGGGCACCAACAAGAGGTTCTCAAACTATTGACATACAATGTTGACACCTAATCTTCATGAATGGGGGAATTTTATGTAAACAATTAAATCAGGAATGTGGACAGTCATCGAGAGATGAACTAAACAATCACTCACTATTGTATATAACAATGACCTACCTATGGAATAAGATATGAATCAGTTGTTTGTTTTGTGGAGTTACTGCCTGGCCTGACATGGTATCAAAGCCAGTTCTCAAAATAAGTTGTAACTCCCTTCATTTTTGCTACTGTGGGTTGTACATTGGTCTGAGCACTATCCACTGAGTGTTGTTCTCTGTCGTTCTGACCTGAGCACTGTTCTGATGCCTCTATCATCAATGCCTCTGTCCTCTGCGTTTTTTTTTCCAGTGAATTGGTATGCGTTTAACTGTATTATTGTATGCACACTGTCCTCTGTCCTCTATGATGATGTGTTTAACTATATTGCGTTTAATGCATTATTGTATGCGCTGAATTGAAATGAAAACACTGTTGGATTGACTGTGTATTCGTGTTGAGAATTTTCTCCTTTCCCAGTTGTCTCTGCATTGGTTCTTTGTAGGTTTCTTACAGTTGCTGGTCGTGTGGGAGTTAACCATCATGAATCGATTTGGTTACTATCCACACAATACTTGTATTTGAACTTCTTGTTTAAGGAAATATAGTGGTAAGCTACTGTAGAAGTTTGTGATTGAGTGACATCTTTCTAAATGCAAGTTGAAAAATGTAGGTTTTAACCCCGTACAGAAATTACCTGCATACGAATTCTAAATCACAGGAAAAATAAAAATGCGAGAGCATAACACGTAAAACACGTATACACTGAGATTTCCCACTGGATCTCAAAACCGAGACTACTAGCTTGATTTTTTCATTATGTTCCTTTCAATGTTACAATACATATTTATACATGCCGAAGCATCCAATATCATGGACCGAAAAACCATCACGTCAATTACCATGGACCAAAAAACCATCGATCCAATACCATGGACCGAAAACCATCGCGTCCAAAAAACATGTGCGAAAATCATGCACAAAACCATAGGTGGGTCCGCCCAACCTAACATAGGGTCCAAACCAAAATTTTCTGGGGCGCTGCCCCGGACTCCATAAAATGGGGTTACAGGTACCCCTCAAACCCCTATTAACTATGTGGAAAGAATATAACACAACCCAAC
>APFE030365807.1:2881-35224 GCA_000404065.3 Pinus taeda | reverse complement strand
GGTGGACACTTTGAAGAATATTGCAGATGCATTGACAAAATCTGTGAGCTCTGAGAAGTTCTCTTGGTGTAGAAAAACAATGGGTGTTTCAGGGCTGGAAAAATGACTAAGCTCTCCTGTGGCCCCCTGTGGAAAGAAAACAACAAGTGGGAGATTTTTGGGTTGTGTTATATTCTTTCCATGACTAACCAACGTAGCGGACCAGGGGGTTAGAGGGGGGGCGGAGCCCCCCTTTCGTTGTGCCACTTGCGCAGTGGGGGGGTGGCAGCCCCCCTGTCTCGGAGGTTTGAGGGGGGCGGGTAGCCCCCCTCTATTAGGTTAGGCGAACCTACCTATGGTTTTCGGTCCATGGTATTGGATGTTTCGGCATGTATAAATATGTATTGTAACATTGAAAGGAACGTAATGAAAAATCAAGTTGGTAGTCCTGGTTTTGGGATCGAGTGGGAAATCTTTGTGTATATGTGTTTTATGTGTTATGCTCTCGCATTTTTATTTTTCCTGTGATTTAGAATTCGTATGTAGGTAATTTTTGTACGTGGTTAAAACCTACAACCTCCAGATGGCGAGGCACTGATTTTGACCAATTGAGCTAACCCATGGGGCTTTTGTATTCTAAATTATTTAAAAAACTCTCTCATTAATTATAAAAGTTTTTGAATTTTACTTTTGTTGAAGTTAAATTTATTTAATGATGTTAAGTTTATATAATTTTTGTATCACACATTAAAAAATATCAATTTTTATAGGCTCAAGAAATGACCTTAATCTAAAATTGAACCATCTGTTAATAGCAAAGGTGCTCTAATATCAATTAATTAAATTAACCCTCTAGTATTGCATTTAACACTAAACCATGAAATTAGTAATTGATATCCTAATATTTTTTAAGTTGACTCTTAAACTTAGTAACAAAGGTATTTTTACTTTCTACCACCTTAATGCCAATAAGGGGCCATCAATTAGTGAATGACATTTCAAATGTGTTCTCATTTTTTATGTTGAAGAAAATGTTAGATGTTTGGTTCTTAATGTTTTCATGCCCTTTACCTAATTCTCTCCTAAGTATTCCCAACTTTCTAATTTCAACATCTTTAAATTTTGTGCAATTATTGATCCAATTGAGAATAAGCTTTTGATATCCCAATTAGACTCACATTTTGACTTTCCTACAAACAATTTAACATATTTATTGTTGTCATTCTGATTTATGTATGAGAAAATTACTTATCTAATTATTTTGTTTTAATAGTTTAATTGTAATATTCCTCACTATGCCAATACATAAACAAATAAATTAAATTTTTTTTAATAAAAATTAAATTTGAAATCCATATTCCTTTAAATACACCTAATTAAATTTAAAATACATATTGCTTTAAAGGTAGTCATTGTTATATATTTATATATATGTAATTTAATTAAATATTTTGAATTAAATTTGAAATCCATATTCCTTTAAGTCCACCTAATTAAATTTAAAATACATATTCATTTAATGGTAACCATTGTTATATATTTATATATATGTAATTCAATGAAATATTCCACAACCATGGTTTTGTTACATACTCTATTATCATTATTTATATGTT
Organism: Pinus taeda; assembly: GCA_000404065.3. Classification (NCBI taxonomy): domain Eukaryota; kingdom Viridiplantae; phylum Streptophyta; class Pinopsida; order Pinales; family Pinaceae; genus Pinus; species Pinus taeda. The sequence goes on along the minus strand of APFE030365807.1, from coordinate 33,629 downwards.
AAAAGCCAAGTTATAATTGGAAATGCTAGATTTTGATAAAACGTTTTTACTTGTAAAGTTATTTAAAATACATATTCGTTTAAATGTAATCATAGTATACATGTAATTCAATGATATATTTTATATTATCTAAAATCAATATTTTTACATTAAAAGCTAAGTCCACTTTGCAAATGTAGATTTTGATTAAAAAAAAATTATTTTAAAAATTATTTTAAAATATATTAAATCAATATTAAAAAAAATGTTCTTGTTTGATCTTACTTTTGTGGAGCTAATTTATTCATGTTGTATGTTTCTATATAATATTTGTATCACGCATAAGAAGAAAAACATTTTTTTATAGGCTTAAGAAATGAGCTTAACTTAGAATTGAACCAAACACTTCTTAATAGCAAAGGTGCTTTAACATCAATTAATTAAATTAACCCTCTAGAATTGTATTGAACACTAAACGATGAAATTAGTAATTCATATCTTAATATTTTTAATGAAAAATTCTTGGACTCTTAAACTTAGTAACAAAGGTATTTTTACTTTCTACCACCTTAATGCATACCAATAAGGAGTCATCAATTAGTGTGACATACCCCTTGAGCCTAATTTGTGAATTTATTACTAGGCGCTCATCCTTTAAAATTTTCCTCGATAAAGATTTAACCCTCGTCACAAGTAAGATTATTCTATCATTACATGAACAAATATTATTCATGAAATCATACACATATTCCTAACAAATGAACAACATCAAAGTAAGGAACCATAATACTACATCCTCCTTCTATTCTTTACCGGATCCATGATGTGGACTTTTAGATTTATTTATAAGACTTATATTGCTTCAAAATGGATCCAAAACACCCTCTAAGTCTTCAAACATTCAAAACTATCACATGAGAAGAACTTTTGGAAAAGTCGGATAACACTATTGGGAGGAAAAAACATAGAAAAAACATTGAAAAACAGAGTATCGACAGTTTAAAACTATTTTGCATGAGAGATGTCGGATTTGGTCGATCAACAGTCAAAATCCGATCGACATATCACAATCAGTAGTGGCAAGCGAAGGCTATCAGCGGAGATCACATGGAATATGCGATAGTGATCATTGGGATCAATGAGGACTGTCGATCAAGCGCGCAGATCGATGACCCAAGTTGAATCGCGATATCACAATCGGCGATTACAGAGGAGCGCTTACAAACAGCCCGGGGGTCTATGCAATATGCGATTGCGATCAATCGCATCGCAATATTGCATCGAAGCATTTCAATGAAGAGAGGCCAATATAAATATGATTCGCGATAGCCAAACCCGATGGAAATATAGATGGTAGTATACATATTTTGAGATCCGAAAAACAGGGTTTTCCTTTGTAAATCGCATTTTTGTTAAATAAACGAAAAACAAAAGAAAATGCACTGATGTGATGAAACCGGACCCAAAAGGGTTTATGGATGCAAATATATAATATTTCAAGTCTATCTAAAGCCATTTTATGAGGTTTTTCAGTGTTTAATGTATTTTTTAATACAAAGGAATCAAGCGAGATTTCGGGAGGACTAAAGGCAGAAAGAGGTTTTGGCCAGGCTCTACCCAAGCCCATACATTGGCTACCACGTGTCCAGGCCCTGGAGAGAGAAAACCACTCTTTTCGGGCAATTAACTCTCATACGTATGGGCCACCCGAAATGAACCTCAGCCGTTCGATGCAAATCTCTCAGATCAACAATGGGGATGTGATAAGTGACATAAAGGTGGACCCGATAGGAGTTATAAGGTGGAATCTATAGTATTTAAAATCCAATAAACGATAGATTGGAGAATTTTCACAGTTTTTAGTGTATTTCTCCACGAAAATAGAGAACGCTATTTCTGTGGATTTTAAAGGCCCAATGAACCATTCCGTTATAGAACAGGTGGCCACCATCCCTGAAAGAATTTAGCAATGATTGCTAACACTCAAAGGGGGATTTGAGCAGACAGAGGCTGGGAAGCCAAAGAGCCTGAGAAGGAGAAATGAACAGACAACACCGATTGGCTTTAAAGCCACAAAATAATCGAGATAGAGGCAAGCAGTGTTGAGACAGAGAGCAAACAGATATAGATAGTCAGTGAGGAGAGTCTATGTACTCAGAAAGACTTGAGGGATCCAAGTAAAGCCTTGTTGTTTTGTATCTATTGTGTGAGACTCAAATTGAGCTCACTTTTGTAAAAACTCTGCTTCTGAAGACATAATAGAGGGGTCACCACTAAAGCTTGGAACAAGAGACGTAGCCCAAGAGTGTTGGCTGAACTCCTTATTAAAATTCCTTTGTTTATGTGTGTTTGTCTATTATGTTCTTTAACTGCTTCCTTGCCTATGTATTTCACAATCTTGTTGATCCATTGCACAAAGTAACATAGTCAAGTCCATGCACATGAGTCTGTAATACTTTAATAATTTTCTATGATCCCATTATCAGATCATATGTATATCAGATCAACCCTTAAGCATAATGTACAATTTGGAGAAGAGAACTAATCATGGCATGCAACACATAAAATTCTTTGATTATTCCACACAAGCATTAATGGAACATTATCTTAAGTCTATTGTAGCTAGCATGGCCATGCATCATGATCATAATCCTTTAGGCACAGTCAAAAGTGTTTTTGACCTAACCTTTATTCAACATGCATAAATAGCTAAACTAGCCTCATTGGATGCAATTCCTATGACGCATAATGCATGTCATCGATAACCTAAACCATAGACTATACAATTTGAAGCATTACGCCATAACGTTTCCGCATGCATCATTGTCTCATGCATAAATATTTTCCAACTTAAAACAAAGATATCACATAAAGTTAGAGGTGTACTGTGTTCCTTCACTAAATTTAATGGTGATCAAATTTAGTTTCAATAGATATCTCACACATCCATTCATAAACAAAGTTAGTACATGAAAATCCATTTATGCATGCAGGTTCTACCATTAGCAACATGTGTCTGATAGCTCCTTGACCCAAGTGTTACCATCTACCTACTCTGCTTCCACTACTAACTCTTCACTTGGAGGAAATAAGAATCACATGCATAAGAAGTCAATCATTCTCATAATAAATATAACACAAACATCTATACCTATGATATGAAGAATTCCAAAACATAAAAACTAAGGAGTACACATACAGTATATCCAATGCAAGTGAATCCAACTAGATTAGAAGAGAGAACAGCACTTGGAAAACTGAGCACCACCACCCAACCTAGAACTGACACTTCTAGTTTAGCCCCGAGCCGAGATCCTTTCCATGGATCAACTACCTCCAGTTGATCTCTGTAATGGGTATTTAATACCCTCTTTCATGATATGGTTTCCATTAATGACATCTCGCTTTTATCGATCTTTTTTTTTCCATTTGCATAGGCTTTTCTCATAAAATCTCACCTTTCTCTCATGTGAGGCTTTTCCTCATAAAAGCTTGCCTTTCTCTCCCGTGAAGGTTTTATGTTTTCCTTAATGGATATTTATCTCCAATCCATCCAACTTATCTAGAGTTGAAGCTAGCAGCTTTATCATGAAATAATTATCCCTTCCCATTCCCCAATGGGATTTGGCAAGAATCTCATATCTTGGTGTCTCACTTTTCCAAGCGATTAATTATTTTATTTATTTCATAAAGTATTTACTTTTCTTGTTACACACTAGACCTAGCTTTTCTCAAGTTAGGTTAGCAAATTTTTACATACAAGGGAGGGTTGTTACATACTCCCCCCATTAAATTTACACTGTCCTCAGTGTAATGTTGCGTCTTACAATGTTACCTCCTCGTTCACAGGTAGCTATCTCAAAATTCACAGTCTCCCATGAGCTTACCATCTATTCCAAATATTTCGATATATATCGGTTAGAAGGAGCACATTTCCTTTCATCGCTACTTGTAACATTTGTTTCAATCAATTTTGTGAGGGATTTTAGATGCAGAAACTCATCTATGTTTACCACAGTTTAATCATAATTTGATATACAATACTACTACTTGAGTAGCTATGGATTATATTGCCCGCCATTTATTTTATTTGAAGAAATGCATGTTCTTCCCCTAAATTCTTCCAAGCCTTTGTGTTCTCGTCGAAAACTTCCTACAGTTTCCCCACATGCAACAAGTCAACTAGTAAATTTTCCAAATCAATATGTACAAAATATCATATCAGGTTAGCTCACACATAACCATCATAATCATATGTACCCCTCAATTATAGATCCCTGTAATCCACATAGATCAAACTCATAATTGCATGCATACAAAACTGAAATAAATCATTGATACTTATCCTTGAATCACTTCTTAGCTTCCTTCTTCTGTATGCACTCTAGGTTGGTTTCCATACCAGACAATCACCCAATGTCATCATGCGTACCTATACATAGTGTGTACTACCCACACACAGCTAAACATGTCATATATTATTATGCAATACATGTATTCATACTGGTACCATATGTACCACTTATACATAGTACCATATGTACCACTGGTACACTATATCAATGTCTATAACGTCACCTGCATGACATATACTTGATCCACATGTTTCTAACCATGTTATTATATTTCCAAAAATCCATTCCTTTATTTATATTACCTTTAGGTAAGTGAAACAAATTTTGCTCAGTTTATCGATAGGAGAATAAGGAAATTCTTGGACCTGTTCATATTCTGCAATGAGTGAAAATATTTATGTCAAAGTATTCAAATGATTTTGTTTAGCAATGATTTTTTCCCGTGTCATGTGGTTACAGTACAATGTCATAAAAGAAATCATGCATACTACAACTTTATCATACCCATAACTTTGAGTTTTGGGATTAAATCTGGCATCTGGACAAGGTTTTAACAATAACAGAATATGACTTCTGCTTAATCATACTATGATTTTCTTAACTAATCACGTCATATGCTATTTTTTTTACACCTCAACCTATTGTTCGCCATGAATAATTTAGTGCAGGTATAACCTCATTTCCCCTTCATGAGTTATAAATGAAAGTTTCAATGTTTTCAATTCCACATCCTTTAAGTTTTTATGCACTATGTGTATGAGGGTGTGATCCTAGGGTATTTACATGTTAACACCTCCTTTTAGCATTAAATCAACCTTGAAACCAAGAGATTAGTTATCAATTTTATTAACATGAATTCACGTGTGGTTTATGCAACAATTCTTATGTTGTCCTATTCAACCCAGACAACATTATCAATGCCATATGTTAGGAAAACTTCCCAATATTGCTTGATAGGAATTAGTGATACAAAATATGTACTTCAATTTTTATGGTTGTCAAATCTATTTGAATAGATTGTTGGATAGAATTTTATCGAACCAATTGTATACTTTAGTCATAAATATAGTGAAGTCATCATATGAATTTAGCAACGATCTATTGCATAGATTGTTATGCTTTCCCTTATCTTACTTGATGCATGTGTTATTTTACTACTAACATAAGATCCTTATATCATCATAAGACGTAATCATGGGAAACCTTTTTGGTTTACCAAGCATTTGCTTATTAATTCGAACCATCATGTTCCGAATCTAGTGTACCATTGTTTCCTTAGGTTGCTATGAATTTATCTAGTGCGTCCAGAATAATCATGCCTAATATGCAAGTATGCTTTACTTAGATAAGTAGAAACCCACTGATCATTATTCCCTCATCACTTTCCTAAAAAAGTATACTTGCAAGATCTTCTATCCTTCTGTTCAGAGCATATTTCTTAATGATTCTTCTCGGTGAGATATTCACCGAACCCCATATGTATCTAGATGGATATGTTCATTAAGGTTGTGGTGTTTGAGGTTGCCCATTCCAAGTAATATTAGAAATTTGAGTGATCTTTTGATACTGTGTTCATAAACTTAAGATTGTCTTTCTACTATCAACCAAGAAGCACCAGGAGTTGTTTTTTCCTCTGATTTTGTATTTACACTAGAGGTAATTTTGGTTTTAGTCCCAATGACCTTCTTATCCTACCATTATTAATACATGATGTGTTCTTTAATATGTATACAATATGTTGTATTACATTTATGCACACACTTCACAATCTTTTCCCTAGTTTAGGTTAGATTGGAATGTACTTCATGCCTTTTGCATATCTGAATTACGATATTGCTTTATTTAACAGGAAACCATAGGTTCCAAACTATGCATGTTTAATTAACTATGCATAATAACCAAGTAAGGTTTAGTTCCCTCAATTAATGTGTATTTGGATAGTTTTCTTATTAAAATGTTTCATCCATTGACAAACCATATCCAAAGTGAATTACATCATTACCTGCATGTGCACTGATCAACATCGCAATATTAATTGAAAGACATTTTTTAAGATACCTAGTCTCATACTATATACAGAGACATGTCTTTCATATCTCATCCTTTCTTAGGATCTTTTAAGAATAATTTTATTGCCTTAATTAGATCCCATATAACTCATAATCTGATTTTGATATGGGTAGAATAATGTGATGACTATACTAAATTTCATCAAAATTTAATCCAATACCCATACTTTTACTTAGTTCTCTACTAATCATGTATTCATTTTATTAATTGTGATAAGAATTGTATTTTTAGGTTTCTGCACAACACTGGGCAGAATAGGCTATAGCTACTACCAGATTAACACCCCATTTTGTCGTCCCTAGATTTTCAAGCTTGAAACTAGGCATTCAACAACTCTTGAATATGAGAACAATTAAATTTTACACATCCAAGAGAATATTATGTTGCAACCCATAACTTGCTATTTTCAAGCCCAATGGGGCATCAAGAGAGATACCTTAATCTTGTGACCTTGAATCTGCAAAAAATTAATCAACAACAAAAGCATATAAACATCTTTGACTTTGGTCATGTTGAATATGGATTAACATGAGTCAACAACTGATACAGACTTTTTTGCATTAACAAACGAGGGGCATGACTCAAACAAAGAATTCAATCGAAAAAAATCACCAAGACATTGGGTTTTGTAAGGGAAGTGTTTCAAAACCGTAGTCTTCATGCCCTACCCTCCTTCTAACGCAATCTAGTGCTTTATATATATATTTGGCTGTTCTTCAGGAATTGACTTTAGGAGATCAATGATTAGGGAGTTTGAGAGTGGAACTCGGGAATCCAGTTTTCCAACTACACCTTTCCGAGGGTTATGAGACAAATTGATGGATTTCAGTCTATGTGATTTAGAACATGTTTAAAGAAGCTAATGAAGATGTTGCGCACAAGAAGATCAAGAAAAGTACTCTTTAAGGGAGGGACTTGGAGATTTAACTCCTACTTTTCTTATGGACATTAAATGAGATTCATCATCATAAATGTAATTCTTGTGTGATTGTTAGTCAATTGGATTTGAGAGATTTAGTCCAAGTAATATAACTCCTACTTTGATGTTTGCTTGAGATATTTTCTCAACTAATTGATTATATAGTTAAGAAAGAAATACTATTTTCAACCAATGTTTGATGTATTTGTATTTGTGATTAATCTAATGTAATGTAAGTTTTAGTGTGCAATCTATTTCTCAAATTCTTGTTGATTACAAGTGTGAGTAATAGTAAATTTCATGTGAATGTGCTTAATAATTAATTCAATTAACTATTTAATTGAATTAATTAACTTTTAAATGTTGTAATTAATGATATAATCTCAAGATCTATATTTTCATATTATAAGTTTTCTTTCTTTTTCATTGCAATATATCAACACCCACGTTATTAATAGAGTAGCTAGTTTACATCACATTTTGATGTATATGTTTGTTTGTTATTTAATCAAATAGCACCAATCATTTTCCACCCATTTTCCTTTTCCATCCTTTTTTCCAATTCACCATCCCTTGGAGTAATATTTCTACCAGTAGTTGGGACAATATATAGCTAGTATGAACCACCATACCAAATAGAAAAGAGTTTGATTCTAGGTTATGACTGGGTGGTCTCCTTGATGTTGTTGAGGTTGTTTTCTTTCTATCAAAATTTTCTAATATTTCTGGGTGCTTAGGGTGTTGCAAGTCCACATGCAAGTTAGAATTTTTTTATAAATTTGGACAATACTGTAATTCAAAAGATAGTTTTAGCAGCTTGGATCAAAATATCTAAGTTACTTATGGCTCCTTTCTTTTCCATGGCAATGGACCACCTTGGCTTCTTCATTAACATCTTTGTCTTTAAACCCTTGCCTTTTTGTTCGGGTACTTTATTTTTCTTCTTCAGCCTAGAGATTTTGTGATACCAATAATAAATTCACTTCAGTATCTTATTATTGTGTTCTTTGAGCTTCTCATTTTCCCCTTTCACACATTTCTCTGGGATTTCTAATTGAGTTATTTCTTCTTTTAATTTTATAATATTATCTTTCTCCCTAGACAAAGTTAAATCGTTATTATGTATAGGATTGTGAATGGTAGGTGTTGGAATATCATTGTTGAAAGTACGCTCAAGAGTAGCAAAGGGGTATTTTACTTTTTATTTTTGTGCTTCTTCATCCAAACTATCAAAAAAATAATAGATATGTTTCTAAATTCCATTTACCTTTAGAATTTAGGAGAGGGATTGTTGGCTTGTTAGGGCTTGACCCAAGTTCAGAGTTAATTACCCAAACAAATCCCTGTACTATTGGCCCTTTCAGCAACAGTCCCTGGAGCACTGACTAAAGTCTCACTCGAAGTAGTATGGGAGGGTGCTAGAACCAGGTTTCACACCCTTGATATGTCTCAGAGGTTCGACTGGTCCACTGTTTGTTCCTTTGAACAAGTGTCTCCGGGCACCTTCCATTCCTCGCGGCCTGATACCCTGCCTTCGCGCAACGCTAACAAAGGGCTGTGCCACACTCTGTGGTATTACCCGAGATCTTATTTATCTTCCAATATTATTTAAGCACCTTCGCCTACTTAATTGTCTTAAGCTATACTTAACAATACAAAATATTCATACAGGTTCACACAGTAAATAAAAAGTATATTCGCAAATTATACCCAATCATGCATTAAATTTGGAAAAGATACACATAATTATAGCAAAACTTCTCTTTATTGATTATCCAATGGTTACAGACTCGACCCACCCTGCATACTCAGTTGCACGGGTCTGTGCACTCAGTTGCAGACTACTAGGCCTCTATGCATTCAGCTACAGAGCCTTCTCCTACTCTGCAACCCACTGACACACTTTACACTTCGACTCGATCAATTAGAATTCTCATTCTTCTACTCTCTTCATTACTAGGTATCTTTTATGCTTAGAGCCTTTCTCTATTTATATAATCCCATGGTCCACGTGTTATCACTCAGGTTGTTCCCCAAAAGTTCTAAAAAAGGGAATACGGCCGAGGTAACCACATACCAATCTTTTAGACATAGATTCTAGCTTATCTGCATCCAGAGAGGGCTCTATCTTTATGATTTAGCATTGTTTTGAGTTATATTAGGCTAGTTATGAAGTACAAGGGTTTGTTTGATTTTTGGATGGTGATATTCAATAGAACATGGGTGTAAATTTGAGAAGTTCAGTCCATTGGGCTAATGGAGTCTATGAGGATGAACTGCTAGATATGGTTTCTTTGATAGAGGGGGTACTACAGAGCAAGGTAATTAATCATGGAACAATTTATAAGCTGGAATCAGATGGGATGGAGTCAGGGGGTGAAGGGAAATTAAGAATCCTTCATCATGTTGACAGAGGGAAAGCGGATGAATATTTCCAGGGAGTAGTTAAGAATTCCTTAGCTATATTCAAGATGTAAGAATCAGGGGAAACGGGAGAAATTAAGAATTCCTGCTTATGCTAATTTTCAAGAAAACTTAAAGAATAACAGAGATTGAACACAGAGTACAGTTAAGCAAGTTCTGGGTTATTCTTTTTCCCTGTTATTCAGATAATGAAACATATATGATATAGTAAACACAAAAACTGTAAAACATGAGTTAAAAGGACTTATTGATCCATGAAATAATTCGAGAATTCTGTAACATAATTTTCTTCCATCAATTCCATATCCAAAGATTTCAGCAACAACGCATTACAACAGCTTTTTATTCAGAAGATTTTCACAGTTACAGCGTAGTCTAAGAGATGTATCACCAACCCCTAATACTTTGCTTGGGGAGGTATTTATACAAAAATGTTTACAAAATATCTCAAAGAGATAATATCTATTAATAACTTCTTCTACCTACTCAAAAATAGAAATAAATGATCTTGGAAACAGGGAGAAATAAATGCAGAAGTAAATGTTGTTGCGCTGGCTGCTCAATTGGTGAGATGCGTTGACTGTTAGCTCGATGAGTCGGCCGGTGGCTGTTTCCTTTGATATTCTGAGCTGCTGCCTTAGCTTTCCTGGGTGCATTTAATTTTGCTTCGATAGACTGCAACCCCGCGGGACTCTCACCCATTCCTTTTCTTCGCCTTATGATATCTGTTGTTTTCTGGGAAAAAATAAAAGTTTGAAACCCGTCTACAGGATTTCCAGCATACTTTGCCACCACTGCTCTTCTGGTAATTGATGTCTTTGCAGCTTTATCAAAGTCTCATTAGCGTCTGTGTACCTGTAGAAGTTGGGCTGGATTGTAAAAAGATGTTTCACTTCATTTTCAATAAAAAATAGATTTTCCAAGTTGCTATAAAGAGTTTGGCCAGATGGAGGGGCCTTTTCTGCTGAGGTACTTGATGAATCATTTACTTGATCAGCAGCACGTTTATTTAACCTGTGTGTGTACTCAACTTGTTTAAGCGGTCATTGATTACTTCCCACCAGACTTGGCGAGCCCCTTTTATGCAAAACTGTAAATCTTTCTACAAAAGAATTTACCTCCACCTGTATGTCCTCATTCTTCCTCTCTAAATTCTGCATCATTGTTTTCATGGTCAGAACTCTTTTGACTGTTAGGGTGGTGCCTATCCTGTCTCTGATATCCAATGCTACTAGTTCTTCCCTGGTTTTAGTATTCAAAAAATGTATTAACCTGTTGGCTTGTTCGGGCTTAAGTCCCAATAGAGTTCTGGCCTTTTGAATTTCCACCTGGGCTGCTGTTATCAAATCAATCTTCTCATATATAACCCGAATAGATTTCCATATATTACAAATGGATTGATTGATGTTAGCCCACAAAATGCTTTCACTTTGTTCTCTAATTCTTTTACTTTGTTCTCTAATGCTTTTACCTCTCTTGTCCTTTCTGCCACAATTATTTTGGACTTGTCATAAATCACTTCTAATTTTGCCAATTTCTCTTTGGCCTCTTTCAATTCTGATACTTGGAGTTTTAATTCCTGCATAGCTTTGATTAACTCCTCTGTGGTCATGGTAGTGCTACTGCCTGCTGCTATTGTTGTTACTGAAGTACCTGCTGCTGTTGATGGTGGCCTAGTGGGAGGCACTGTTGTTGTAACTATGGGAGGAGCAGTAGCAACTGTTGGAGCTATTTGAGATGGCTGGGAGGTTGACACTCCCTTCTTTTCCTGTAATGATTTCTCCAATTCCTGCTCTGTCTCACTTAGTCTTTGATTCATTCTCATCAGCAAGTCCATCATGTCCTCCTCTGCTTTTTCCTGCACAACCTCTGTATTTTGTGGATGCATAGTAATAGGTAGCTTCAATAGTTTCCTCAAGGCTGCAATGTCCTCTTTTTTTTTTTTTCATCAATGTTGTTATTCCTTGAGCATCCTTGGGATCATGTCCCAGCTCAATGATAATTTCTTCCAAGGACTTTATCCTGTTGTCTTTGGATAAGGAAGATGCCTTATCCAAATCTAGTTGGGCTGATGTGTTGTTTAATGAGTTTTGCAAATTATGAGCTAACATTGCCTTCTATAGCCAATGTGAAGTAGACCATCTCTCTAGTTTGCTTGTGCAACTCAATCTGGTCCATAGGATGAATTTCTTTGGCAAGGACCTCCAGATTTGTTCTAATGTAATCAACAGCTGACTGTGGTTGTTGCACTTTAGGCCTAAAATGGCTTAAGATCATTTTTCCTTCTTTAATGTCATATGCAGACATTAACCTTTACTGTTTGGTAGGGGTCATCTTCAGAAACTGATCATAAAGTTGTAGCCTAATTGGCTCATTGTGGTCCTTGATGTCCGTGAATGTTCTTTCTATATCAGAACCTTGCTTGCTTTGTGGCCTTGTGGAGGAAACTTCCACACTATGCTGTCTCTCCAATTCCTCCCTATGAGAGCTGGTGGATGTTTCTACCACTGGCGATGTTTGTGGGCTGGTTTCCCTCTCTTCTCTTGGACTTTCTATGCTTTCCTCAATAATTTCCTCTTCAGGTAGAGGATTTATTCTTTGCCTTTTTGCCACTGGTTGCTCTGCTAGTCCACTGATAGGTGTAGCCTCTTTTCGGTCCCTTTTCCTGCTCTTTTCCTCATTTAGAGGAGTTTGCAACGCTGGTGTTTCTAGTGCTTTGGTCTGGACAGGAGGAACTTGCCCTTGGCCTTGTTCCTTTGATGATGCTGGCTGATCTGTCATGATGTGATGATCTAAATCCAGCACTTCTTTTCCCTTTGATGTCCCTGCAGCTGATGTAGTGCCCTCTTGTGTAGCCCGTTGAGAAGTTCCAGCGGATGTTGTGCCTACTCCGATTTGTTGAGGCAATTTGAAACACACCTGTCCAAAAGAGTCTAGGTGAAGAGTCTTTTCAAGATTTTTCATTACTTTCTCCATCCTTTCTTCTTCGGTGAGTTCTTCTATCAATGTGCCCTCTACTCATTCATCTTGATTAGAAAACTGCTCTATTTCAAGGATCCTACAATGTGTATAGGCTGATACCCTATTTTTTACTTTTCTTTCACAGATGAATCCATTTGGGTCATAGGGTACCCACCAAAAGCTCCTTTTTAATTTGAGCTGTTCACTCAATATTTTGTCAGCATCTTGCCATGCTTCCTTTTTGTTAAAAAATAAAAGGGCCTAACTAGTTTCTTAATTTTAGCTGAGCCTTTTTCTTGGCAGCATAAAAATGAGTCAAATATGAATTGGTAAATTTCCTGAAATATTCAAGAGCAAACAGTCTCATAGGCACATATTTTGGCAGTTTGTAAGGGCACAGCTCACAGCCATATATCTTGATCTCAGTGTGATTCTGATAGAAGTACCAGTCACCTATTTTGTATCTTTTGGAGAGCTGTAAAATTTTCTGCATGCCACCAGAGAGTCTCGGAGGAGGAGTTCTCATCAGTAGAGAGGAGACTGGATGTATAAAAAAATCAATGAATTAACAATAAGTGTAAGGAGAGTGATGGACTACATAGAAGAATGAGGTCCAAAAGATCACAGACCTCCTTTCTCCTTTAGAATCCAATTTTCTGATTGGAAACTGAAAACTTTCTGTTTGATAGTATAAGAACAGAGATATATAAGAAGTATACTTGAAGACTCCTTCTCTGTCTAGACTCATGAATTGCTCATGTATATTATTAGCTATGAAAGTAGCAAAGTCAAATTTGACAGCAGGAGGATGTCCTGGAATAAACATGGATAACAAAGCTAATATTGTCTCATCAATATATTCACTTGTCTTAAACCCTAAGACATAGGATATCATATCAATAATGAATCTTCCAGCTTCATTGAACCAAACATGGTGAAAATGCGGTGTCTCTGTGGGCTGGCAATTTGGTCTCATAAATAACTTGGCAACCTGGCCTATTTCTGCAGTGGTTAGTTTAGAGCCTTGCTCCAGCAAATATCCCATGGAAAGAGGAGCCAGAGGCTGAGTAGGTTTGAAGTGAAACATCTCATTTATGGACTCATGAGTTATATGAAAAAGGACAGTTCCAGTTGGAGCCATGACTGCTCTCTGAATAGGTTCATAATTGGCACAACACAGGTGGATAACATCTGGGAATACATTTACTTCGGGGAGGTAGTACCTGGGCAGATTAGATTCCCATATCCCATAGAGATCAATTTTACTTAGGTGACTATTCCTAATTTCACAGAATGCTTGGAGGTGGTTTTTGTCACCAATTAAGTCCTGTATTTGAAAATCCTTGTCTGCTAATGGTAACCTCATCCTGACGTCACGGATGAGGTGGCGGTGATGTAAGCAGATGACGTGGCAGTGACGTGGTTGTGACGTCAGCTGATGATGTGGTGATGACGTCAGCGGAGTACAGAGGTGGTAAGCAGTATTGGCCACGCACAACTTTTGGGAAAAGATGGTATCGGAGGGGAGGGCAGCGAGTAGTGCGAGAGGATGCTACCTGTCCCAAGGTATGACAGGAAAACCACCATCCCCTGGGCGCTAAACTGCAGGCAGCGGAGGGCTCGCGATATGGATCTCGGCCATCCTAACTGTGGGTTATGATCTGACGGTTGGCAGCGATTGGGATATGGTGAAGGCTATGGCGTGGGACCCACGCAATAAACAATGAATTTAAATGCTTTACGGGGTATTTCCTTTGGTTATCGGGTGGGTTTGGTTATTTATTTAACCAAAGGTTAAATAAATTCCAGCGCTCTCTATGTGGAGGGTTGTTAATGGCCCCGAATGAACCATTAACTCCCAATAAAACAATAATATATGGCTATAATTAGCCAGGGGTAGGGCTATTTAAACTCTTTTTGGGGTTTTTCATATAGTTATATAATACGGGCATGGGGAAAATATTTATGCAGGAATATAATATAAAGTTAATATGTTAATATGAAAGGTATGTTCAAACAAAGCAGTAAGTTTGAAAAGTGAAACTTAGGCTTAGGGAAACGAAAAGGGATCCAAGCTATGAAGTTGGAAAGCTTAGCATAATGGAAGAAAAGCATTTTTACACAAGAAACGTGGCTTCGTTATCTTAAGTAAAAATAGAGTTTTACTTAGTCTTTTTAATGAAATGAAGTGATCTAGGAGTATTGAGTAGATCTCAACATCCTTGTGGGGAGGTTAGCAAGTGTTTTTTGGAGAAATGTGGAGGGAAGTTAGTCATGCTTCATCTATTTTGTAGCCAAACCATTGCCATTGTGCTTATGATATCCATGAGGGATGAATTATCTTTAAAAGAAAAAATTTCTCATAAACCTGCTTCTGCAACATCAAAACTGCCTACCTAGTCTATTACACCTAACATCTTTTCTTCCTTTTTCCTTGGGTGCATTTAAACTAGAAAACCCTTACTCTATTTTTTTCTTTTAATTGCCATCATATCTAAGTTTGCCCTTATTTCTTCCAAGGGCTCAAATTTAATTGTTGAGCATCTTTGCTTCTCTACCTAACTACTTATCTGCCAAGATTGAACTGTTTGGACAGATTTTATTCTCTACCTCTAGAACAAGAAATTTAAACATGGACTGGCCAAGATTAAGCTGTTTGGCCATCCATCAAGTGTGGCAAGAGCCAACTGATTGCACATAATGAAATTCCTTGCAAAAACAGAATAGTAGTGGCATTTTGGACTAGCACACTTTCCTGGTCTTTTCTTTGGGGTTCATTTTCTTTCTTTTTGACCAATTCATTCTTTTTTCCCTTTGATCTTTCTTTTAGGGCATACCCTCTTTTCATTTTTAATTTTCTGGTTTTTTATCAAAAACATGGAACCTTTGCAGCATGGAAAGGATGAACATATTTGGCATTTTACCAGTCAATCATGAAATATGAAAACTATTGCTATAGGAGCATAACACCATGAACCATGGGTAGGTCTATCGAGTCGACATTACATTACAAAAGTAGGGCGGACAACCCTGTGACTCTATCATACTTTCACGCCCCACGCCCACAACTCACGAAGCTTTTACAATAGGATTTGGTTAAAACTTCGTAAAAATGCCTTGGGGGAATTCCATGCCCAAAAAGCCCCCAACACAAAAATTGTGACTCGTCCTCGAGTCACTCCGTTGGTGCGGAGATCTTTGTGCGAAGTCCCTCCAACAGTTCTCGAACTGCGGCAAGGTCAACAGCACACTGAGATGCTGCTTTCTGGATTTGCTGCATACATTTTTCTGTGACCTCTGTGTCGAGAATTCTTCTCTACATCAGTACATGCATCCCGTGCATGTGTGCGAGCTTGCCTTCAATTTCTGCTCTGATGGTGAAGGCCTCGTCGATCCAAGGCTGAAGGCACGCCTTCAGGACTGCTTGTGTCATGCTGTGTCCACCTTGCGTTTCAGTGCTATAGCTTGTTGCTTCCGCGCGAGCCTCTGAGTGAGGACCACCTTCTGTTCAGTTCCTCAAACACTGTCATACTACTATTGGAGTTCTCGCGCCTATGTCTCTAAATGTGGGATGTTGGGGTCCTCCTATAGATTTCTGAGGACCTCAAGTGATTCTTCCAACATACTGGTGGAGCCTCGCACTGCACCACCAATCTCTTCCAGTCCCACAGTGATAGCGTTAGCGTGCTGCTCTATGACTTCTGGAGGGGTGGACGACTGCGCCTTTAACCACAGCTTGACGATCTGAAGGTTCAGCTCCAGTTGAACCTTTGTCATTTCCTCCCGTGCCTCACGCGCCCTTGCTGCTAACCTGTGGATGCATGCTTTTGCTGTTATGTCTATTGGGAAGGCCAGCTCAGGGATGCTTTGGCAGGCTTGGTCTATTAGCTGTACCAACTGTTGATTTTGTGACACCAATTCGTCATGATACAAGCTCAATTATTCCATATTGATTTTTTGCTCGCTGAGAACTTGCAGGGTGCGACTTTCCCTAGCTCACAGCTCTGCAGTTATCGCATCCTGCAAAACATATAAGGTCTCTCGCAGGAGTGTAGCCCTTCAGCGTGCTCATTGTAGCCATGTCGGCCTCATTTGTTGTCACGAGTGCCCCTTCCAGTAGCACTATGGTATTTGTCATCTGCACGTGCAACATCTGTTCTGTTGGCATTGTTCTGATGGTGAGGCTGGTCGAAAGGGTATCAACCTAAGGACGGCGCACCTGTAATTCCTGCAACTGCGCTCTGAGGGCTCCCAACACAATCTAGTTCTCCTGCATGAAATCTTGGATAGCCTCAGAGATGACATCGCACACTGTCTCGCCGATGTCATGAAGATCACCCTCAGTTAGGGTGCTCAGGTTAGTAGACAACTTCGATGCCTTGACCTTCTTATGCAACCATGCCCACTCTGTTGGGTGCTGGCACTTCAACTGCGTTGACCCAATTTGTGGGTCCAAGCCTCCCTCTTCTGTCTCTACTTCCTCTACTTCCTGCCCCTGTGAAGGCGATGGTTGGCCCTCACACGCCTTTGTAGTTGCCTCCTGTGCTACTGCTACTGTTATTATGGCATGTTCCTACTCAAGTGTTGTCTATGAAGCGTCTCGCGCCGCCCGCACTTCTGCTACCACGACTTCCTTCCTTCGCTTTTCGACCAACTGTGCGATGCATAGCTTGGCCTCATCTTTCTTTCTTTATGTCACTGAGTTCTCTATCTCCACAGTGTCTGGGGCGCGCCACTCTAGCAGCCATGCCTCCAGTATGTTAAAAATGACATCGTTTGTGGCTACGAAGGGTAGCTTTATCCACTGTTTGGTCATGTCCTTGCGTGCTCTGATATAAATGTTGTGGATATCCACTTTGAATTCCATAAAACTCTGCAAGTTGTTGTAGACAGTGGGAGACAACTGCGGCTTGCGGTTGATCTCCATTCTGAGGTTCATCTCCATGAAGACCTAGAATATTTTACTGTCACGGATCCTCTTGGCATCCTTTGTGGCCTAGAGTGAAGCATACTTCGTGGCCTCTGGTAGGTCCCTGCCAATTATGCGGAATTGTCTATCCTCTGGTAATTTCCCTGCCACGAGCACTATGGACAGCAGAAGCCATGCATAATGGAACGTTTTGCCCTGTTCTTGAGCTTCGTGACAATTCTCTAAAAACTCCTTCCAGAGGAACTCAGACCAGTTAAACTGGACCCCTTCTGCGCACTGCTTAGCTAGTGCTACCATCAGCATGGGTACTTCGTCCGCGCAACACTTATGCATAACCTTTCTTGCCAAGATTTGGGTGGCCACGCATACTACTTTGTCCTTGATGTTGGAGATGGTGTAGCCCCTCTTCTTATTTCCCAGCTTATACTTTTTCTTCATGGCCTCCGCGATGGCCAAGTCACTGCTCTTCCCCTCTGAGATGTCCGCAGGGTCCTCTCCTTTGCAAGGAAGTTGGGAGATATGGTGAATCAAGTCTGTCGTGATGGGGATGGGTTCCTCCAGCTACAAACATCCATAATGCATGAAGCAGAGTAGCTACCTAATGACGAAAATGGTTATTGGGGCATGGTGGGAATGCAACACCCAGAGCAGGTTCAGTAGCCCAGGCTTTTCCACTCTGCGCAACCACTTTCGTCGCTGTAGTTTTGTAACCCCTGCTGCGGTGTTCTACTTGGGATTCATGAGGTGCCTGGTCTCAAGGTGAGGGAACTTTTCGTGGTCAGCAAGGTCCCAATCTTCGAATTTTAGGCTCGGCACCCATCCCAGGTGTGTGCCCTCAACCTTTCCTCCCAAATCCAGTTCATTAATTCTCCCTTGGTGGTATATTTTCCCAAATCTTGCCAATAAATCGCGTCTTAAATGCCTGCTTGCGACTCCATTGGTCCTAAGTTGAGCATCCCATCATGAATAGTGACTTCAACGGTCACCTTTTGGTCAACTCGCGTGGCAGTACAACCCCCTGTGCATGGTCGCAAATCTTGTGACTCTTTTTTTCTACACGCAACTCCAACATTGGAAGCTCCCAAGTAGAATAGTTTATAGTCCCGCACTCCCTTTCAATTACCTGGAGCACTAAGACTATTCTTCCTTCTGCAAGTCAGATGGTCGCACCACTGGTGGAAAGTTTCATCCTGTCATCCATCATGTTTCCTGGATAATACCGACCTTTTATTGTTACATTTGACATCACGCAATTTACCATCTGCAATGTGCGATCCTGGTAAATTCGATTAGTAACGTGCGGTCCAAGCCAAGGGATCAGATTAATCAACTCATGGCAATAGGTCTTAAACCTGTCACCGTGATCGTATGTATCCTGCCTTATCACCCTGCTCTTTTCTCCGAGAAAATATTCCTTTATCTCGTCCTCCAACTTCATAACTTCCACATCCACTAGAGTGCTTTTCTTCCTTAATCGTACCCTTTCTTCTTCAAGTTCTTGGAGTCTAAAATTTCCCTGTTGGATTTCTGCTTCTGAGGTTTTGCAAACCGTCATATCTATTGGTGCTATCATTTACGGTCTAAGTCCTCCAAGTACTATAGGGCTTACTATGTATGCTTCATACTCCAGCCTTGGTGGTGCCCACGTGGTTAGGTTCTTGCATGTAGTCCGATAAGCCCAGAGAACCGTTGGTACGTGCAGGTCCTAGTCAATCTGCTTCACAATATGGACCTTGTTCAGTGCTTCACGTACTTTGTTAACAACTTCTGCATGGATATTCTTTTGTGCACTTGGTCTTTCCATACTTCGTGGTCCCAACTGGAGGGGTTGTTCACGCCATTGCCTTACTCGCACCTGCTTACTGATTGTATCTCCTATCGTGAGGACGGTGTGCAATGGTGCAGGTTTCACACCATATGGCTCTATCCACATGGATTGGTGGGTGCATAGGCTGGTTCATCCGTCATACTGCTGGGAATTCTGCGTATACTTCTGTAATAGATGGCAGTTATCTGTAGCATGCTTTCCTCCTATCTGACAAATTCCGCACCATAACGTAGGCACCGCGCTTGGTCATAATTGTGCCTTCGGTCTCAATGGCATTGGTCCTCCTCTTGCGAGGTAATTCGCGAACACCAAGAAGTGGTCCTTGTCTTGCCCTGGACCCTTGCACTTTATGCACCATACCTTGTTGCACACTTCTAGACAAGCCGTCTTGTCTTGTTTCAAACTCTGCATCTCAAGGCACAATTTTTTCAACTGCACATCTACTGGACTCCTAGGTTAGGATCTTGTATCGAAGCCTCGTGCTCTCATTTCAACCACAAAAGCCTTAGCCTAAGTGGTTAGCCTTTGTTGTGAAAGAGCGTTCTGTAGATGCGGTGTTAACGAGGCTACAAACCATTCACGGTGTTTCCCATCTGTTAAGGTCATGTTCGCTTCGCGAATTGTGCACTTCAGTCTTTGATCCCAGTCCCACGGGGTTTCGCCTGGTAGCATTGTGATTTCATTGAATCCAATTATCGACTGTGCTTCCGATTTTGGCCTGCTAAATTCCTTGTTTAGCACAGCTTGGATACCCGCTATCCCCACATTCGGATTGTCATTGGAATGCTTAATGTACTAAGTCAGCACGCGATCCTGTACAACACTGACCAACTTTGCCTTCTTTATATTGTTGTCCATGACAGCCTGTGCTTCCCATACAGCTTTTACCATGAACCAAAATTGGTCCGGATCTTCATTCCCCACTCCCTTGAACACTGGTAGCTTTATTTCACTGGCCATACTGCTTCATGGTGATGGTAGAGGTGGGATGGCTGAAGTCGGGGGTGAAGACGGTGAAACTATTGGTGGTGTGGGTGGGGGTGGTATGTTTAGAATTCTTTTCCTTATCAGATTGATCACACTTCTTAGCGAGACCTTCACGAGCACTTCTTTGCCTCCTTGCGGAGGTGAAATGAAGGGGCTAGTCTCTAGTTCAGTGCTACCTTCATTTTTGTAGATTCTCCCACTTTGCGTAGCCCCAAACATCAATTTATTTGCATAACCCACTTTTCACACAGTAGCATTTTAATCCAAGTGTTCCAAGATTTAATGTACTTACCTCGCAGTCCCTTGAGGAAGTGTCATTCTGGCTCGCCATAGCTGATTGAAGTATCTACCGCGAATTTGGTGATGAATCCTCCTATGATTCGATCAAGCCATTGATTGACAACACGCACGATCTTACCTTCCGATGCTTCCAATCTGCACACCAATTTTGGTGTCCACTATTATATATCTAACCAAAAAATATATGAAAATACAAATATACCCAATAAATAACAATATCTGAATATAGAAATGCTTCTTTATTAATCAAACCCTTAAGGTAGGGCAACACCATATATTCACTCCTCAAGGAAGGAGAAAACTCCACAAGCCATATGCATGTTCATACAATATTCCTTGACATCCCTCAATGGGGAGTCTCTAGCCTCTATATAGGCCTCATACACACAATACCATGGGTTTTTACCATGGTTCTCTCAATACCATCTATCTAATACCATGGGCTTATTACATTATTGCTAACTACTTGTGGTCCCTTACATGATACGGGTTAACCACCTTATCTATTACTATGGCCCATCCCATTATTACATTATTCCCTTGGGTACCTCCCTCTGTACCCCATACTATCCCCTAGAAATAAACCCAAGAAATAACAAGATCTGAATATAGAAGTCATTCTTTATTGATCAAACCCTTAAGGTAGGGGAACACCACACATTCACTCCATAAGGAAGGAGAACACTCCACAAGCCATATGCCTGTTCATACAATAATCCTTGTCATCTCTCATTGGGGTGTCTCTAGCCTCTATATAGGCCTCATACATAAAATACCATGGGTCATTACCATGGTTCCCTTAATACCATCTATCTAATACCATGGGCTTATTACATTATTTCTAACAAATTGTGGTTCCTTACATGATACGAGTTAACCACCTTATTTATTACTATGGCCCATCCCATTATTACATTATTCCCTTGGGTACCTCCCTTTGTACCCCATATTATCCCCCCTATGTATACTACATCCACACAATAGGTTTGTCGAGTTTAGACCTTCCTTGGCTATCTGCTAGATTTGCGATCCACTCGTACAACTCATCAGGGAGGGATGCAAAGAAAATTTCATGGATCTCTATATATAGGTAGCAATCTAACCACTCTCCCTTTACTAGTTGTGGATTCTTATTTTCTTGCACCACAAGCTCGTGAATCTTTGTTGGCTTGTTGGGGCCTGACCTAGGATCAGAGTTAATTAGCCAAACAAATCCCTGTGCTACTGGCCCTTTCGGCAACAGTCCACAGAGCACGGACTGAACTCTCACCCGAAGTAGTATGGGAGGGTGCTAGAACCAGGTTTACACACCCTTGAGATGTCTGAGATGTTCGACTAGTCCATTGTTTATTCCTTCATGCAGGTGGCTTTGCGCACCTTCCATTCCTCAAGGCCTGATACCTTGCCTTCGAGTAGCCCTAACCACGGGTTGTGCCGCGCTCTTCTCTATTACCCGAGATCTTATTTATCTTCCAGTATTATTTAAGAACCTTCACCTACTTAAATGCCTTAAGTTATACTTAACAATACAAAACGTTCATACAGGTTCACACAATAAATAAACAGTATATTCGCAAATTATATCCAACCATGCATTAAATCCAGAAAAGATACATAGAATTATAGCAAAACTTCTCTTTATTGATTCTCCAATGGTTACAGACTTGACCTGCCCTATGCACTCAGCTATAGGGGTCTGAGCATTCAGTTGTAGACTACTAGGCCTCTGTGCACTCAACTGGAGAGCACTCTCCTACTCTAGGACCCATTGACACACTTTACACTTCGACTCAATCACTTAGACTTCTCATTATTCTATTCTCTTCGTTATTAGTTATCTTTTACACTTAGAGCCTCGCTCTATTTATACAATCCCATGGTCAGCAGACCATGGGTAGGTCTATCCAGTCGACATTAAATACAAAAATAGGGCGGACAACCATGTGACTCTCTCATACTTTCGCGCCCCGCGCCAACAAGTCACAGAGATTTTACAAGATTTGATCAAAATTTTGGCTTTAAGTCCCAAAGCGTGCCTTGTGGGGATTCCATGCCCAACAGGGATCCATTACCTTTTCTTTTTGTGCTTCTTGATCCAATCTATCAAAATAATAATAGATATGTTGCTAAATTTCATTGACCTTTGTACTTTTTGTGCTTCTTGATCCAATCTATCAAAATAATAATAGATATGTTGCTAAATTTCATTGACCTTTGTACTTTTTCTTTCAGGATTTGTTGCTAATATTTCCAATCCTTTTAGCTCTGCAGCTTTCAAATTCTCAAATGAAACAACAATGTTTACTTTTTTCATGCTTCATGTGATGCTTCTACATTTGTTTTGTCTTCCGGTGTCTTCATGCCTTAGAGAATCTTCCTTTTAATGCTCTTTTCCTTCAGTTTAGATATCACAATGGTATTTTGTGTAGTTTCCTGTGGATTGTTCGTAATTCATTTTGTCATCTTTCTTTTTGGTCCTAGCACGATCCTTTTTATTCTTCTTCCTTTCATATCTTATTTTCAACAATTATCCTTTCTAAAGTAGCATTGATTTTATGGTTTCTTCTACTTCAGTAACATCTTCGTCTTCAAATATCATCATATCCTCTAGTTCAAAAATTTATTTTGTCTCTATGGTTTCAGTGTCCTCTCTATCCTTTACTAGAGTTTCTTTGACTTCTTTATTTTCTTCTTGAGGGTAAGGGTTTGAAAAAGCCCTACCTCTTCTTCCTTTTCTCTTTGCACAAATATTTTTTTCTTCTAATGCCCCAATAAAATAATTTATTACTAAAAAAGGTTCCCAATTTTCACTTCTTAATTTTTTTTCCTCAACAAGAAATTTGATTAACCCAAACTAATATAAGTCTTTGTCAACATTCCTAGAATTCTTCTAGATATTAAATGCCATTATTGTGGGGCTATTGATAAACTAGTAGGCTAGATTTATCTCCCTCCCCTTTAGAAAATGCATCAAAATTCTAATATGGTAGAACAAAATAGTGCCACACCTACTTTTATAACTAATAAATTTGTAGAGAATGAACAATATTTCCTTTGACATTGTTACACTAAATAGAAAGTATCCTCTAATTCTTTCTCGGAATTTGTGAACACCATTAAATGCATTAGAGCTTACAAAGGAGAAAACTATGCAACACAGAATCATCGAACTTCATTACATAATGTGATTCATTCGATGATATGAGTAGCCTTAAATCTCTCAGTTTGGCTCCCCTTTCTTACGAATTAATCCCCATAGCTAATCACAATTTTGAATAAGCCTATATGAGATGTTTGGAATATTTGATTTATTTAATTTTGTATGTAAATGGAGCTAATTCGAGTTTGTGCACATTAAATAGGACTGATATCCATTATCATTTTTACAGATAGATCAGGAAGCACATTAGAGGAGTAATGTAGTCTACCTACTCCAATAACAATGACATATGCATTGATAAAATTTTGAGCCGTCATCTTAATTCCATTGAATGAAAGATATAATACTATGACCTTATTATCACTCTCAAAATCATTTCCCGACGTAAATATGGCATTCATAGGTTTTAGTTGAGGTTCTAGTTTTAGTTGGGTGTCCAATTTGGTGAAATTCACTTATTATGGCCTCAATGCTAGAAACTATTAGTAAGACATTCAAGCACCATTTTTAATAGTTCCGATAGTGCTTTTGTTAATTCCCAAAGGCTTGAGGACAACGCATATAGCATAAATCATGAACTCAGTGTTAAGCACATGTAATACTTTATTAGCCCAAAGGACCCAATATTGTTAAACTTAAAGGCCCTCACAAAACCAAGCCCTTGGTGCACTTGTTGTGAATTGACAAAAAATGTAATCTACATGAATTTTTCTTTCACATGGCCCATCTATTAACCATACCTATCACAAAACATTGCAACCTTATTTATCGTTTTACATTAGGATCAACTCAAACAAACAACCTACTTTTACCATGGGCAATTCCTAACGTTATGGGTAAAAATCCCAAAACAACTATCAAAATGTATTTCATGTTTAGGGGCTGCTCTTTAGTTGACATTAATGCGCCCTATATCCATCTAATCTTGATCCTCACGATAGAATCCTAAAAATCCTAGGTTCATGCCATTTCTCCAACGAATATTGTTGGAAATATTATTTTAATTAATGTGAAAGATATGGGAAGACTATAGATGTTGAAGATAAAGATTGTAAGATGAAGGTTGTTGGAAATATTGTTGTTAGACTTTTGATGCCTAAATTGGATACCTTATCTTTGAATGCCTTTTTACTCTAAATACCTAGCTTAAATAGGAGCATAGGACATATGGTTGAAATGATTAGTTTTAGACATTTCCAATGGTATACGTTGCTATATGTTGCTCGTGCTAACTCCAACACAATGAGGACTTATGAAATAAGATTATGTCAATTTGACTAAGCCATGTAGTATCAGTTAACTCACACAGTTTTACAAGTAGGGGTGACCTGAGTGTACTTGAAAAACATTGAAGCTCAAAGAGATTCAAAGTGTGCAAAAGAACGTAGGGAATACTATTGAGATTTTAAAAGTGGAGAAATTTTTTTATTTAGGAAGTGAATGAGTCATTTTTGCATTTTGTGATGTTTTAGACTGTGAAAATTTGAGGAGATAAAAGTAAGATATTCATGTGGAATGAGGTAAAACTTTTATCCATTGATTTTCTATACTTTCCAAGATATGCCCTATAGAAGCTTTCCTAACTCATTGATCCAATATACCTTTTGATATATGCCCTATTTATGCACATGACAAGCTTTATAATATTATTGGAAAAATTGGTACATGGTGCAAGGTAAAAAAGGGACATTATATATGGAAAAGTGAGTGTTGTTTTTGAGAATGGTCAATCTCTCTTTTATCTCTCGCATCCCAAGCCCAAAATCAATAAATAATATTTTGTATAGCATACATCTTTGCATTTGCTAAGAGATAAATTGAACAGTCTATATTCTCAATTAGAGTAGCATACCTTGTGATCTTCATGAGTAATCTCTTTTAACTTTGTGGTTTTATAGATCTTGGACAACTCTTAATCATAAACTTCTTAGATTAAATATAAGGCAGTGATCCAATCATAAAATATTTACATGTTACTAGAGCCCTATAAGCCATGTAGACTTTCTTAAGATATCTTCTAATGTTTTCATAGAATTATCACCATTAGTGTCCATTGCAATTTCATTTCTTAAGTAAAATATTCAAGAAACATTACTTCCACTATTAAGGATAATATGACATGCTTAAGATATAAATCGAAGACATAGTGTTTATGCACTATATTTATCTACTACAAAAATCCCTAACATGTCTATAAGCATAGTATTTATGTTTCTCATAATGTGTTTTTAATTGGGGAGTTAGCAAAAAATATTTTCCATAATTCCCAAGGTAGCTTCATCTACTATATCATCATCATCATATTCTAGTATGACAAAAAACACCAAAATTGCTTCTCTAAAAGGATTTTGAAAGGCAGAAACTTCGAAAGGAAAGATAATTTCAAGAAGAGGGGCTCCTTTTCAAAGGAAATGAGGTAATAGGTGTTTTACTTGAATTTTTTTTATGGTTTTAAATATTGTGATGAAGGATTTTCATTGTCCAAGGGTGGAACATTCTTGTATAGTATTAACATCTGAGAAATAAATGTAGTACTTTTAGGAAAAGTAATTCAAGAATGATCAATGGACATCCTGTCTTGCTGAGAAGGATTATCACGTTTGGTGCATAGAGAAACACAATCCTAGGCGGGAATTCAATCACATGGATCCTAGAATTTTCCAAAAGTTACATGGAAAATCTTGTATGGAGTTTCCCTAGTAATGTAGGTTGTGAAAATATCTAGGTCAATGTGAATTAGGCTCTCATCTTTAGGGTTGTGAGAAATGGTTTTTAGAAGGAACACCATATTTCTTTTTGGAAGCCATAGGGAATGTTATTAATCCTACAACTACTTCAAAATGTAAAATGAAAGTAGAAAAACAAGCATATGTGAATATTATACAACTTTGGGGTAGTGGATAATGTTTGATATTTTGAAATGGGGCTCCAATTTTGGCAGGTTCTATGCTTGTAAATTTTAATGGAATTCCATGGATAGTAACTTTCTAGATGATATTTTCAAACCATGAACTTCAACTTCCAATGGACATAATTAGTTGGGATTAATACTACCTTGTAATTTAGATAAATTCCCCATATTTATTTATTGTGGTTGAAAATCAAGTCATCACTAATTACTTTTCCAACCATTGTATAAGGATTGCAGGAAACCTAATTGGGATTTATGAGTGGTACATGGAGGCCTTTCCAATGGCTTTTAAAACTACCATTCTCCTTTAACATACCATGTGTGGTTCAACAAGTGCAAGGTTATCTTATGATTGTGACACCTTGTTAATCTTTGAAATATCTTGCAACCTTTTCTTTGCAAAGTATACATGAAGTTGATCATCCCATCACATTTGTCTTTGTATAATCCTTGGATTTACTTCCAACATCTGAATAGATTTTATTGAGACTTGTATATTGAAGATGCCAACTATTGACATGATTTTAATGGTGTCTTATGGTAATAATTACAAATCATGGATAAGCTTACATAGCACAATGCCTTAATTTGTGGATGAGATCATCAAGGTTAGCTTTATTCATGAAATTTTAAAAATGACTACAACACTTACAATATCAAACTCCTTCCTAAAAAGCAAAATCATAAGGGTAAAAGGAAGGGCTTTATGAAACCTCTTTTCAACTTGAAACAAAATATAAGGGGGGAGGCCATAGGCTCTCCACCACCCCAACTTAACTTCAAATGAATGGTTTATAACTCAGTATAAGAGATTCATCACGACTTATGTGAAGGGTAAATCCTCCAATTTTGAACTCAATTATTTTTCCTTAAAAGTATCTTCAATAATCACTAAATATCTATAATAATAATCTTATTATGAATTGAACTAATATTATTACATGAAATTAAATGAAAGTACTTGATACTAGGTAAAACTATATATATTTTTAATAACATTAACCACCAAAAAAACATTTTTATGAGAATAATAAATAGAGTGATTCTATTGATCCTTGAAAAATTAAAGAGAACATTATTCTCATAGAAAAACCTTAATATTATCTTACATTAAAAAAACAAAACCAAAATATCTTACATAAACAACCTTATTATTATCTTACATTAAAAATACCTTATTATTATTAATAATAATTAAAAAATATACCACACATATACCGATTTTCATATAACCACACTAAATTTTCCTTGAGAAGTATAGAGCGTGATACCTAAATTCAATACAAGATTACCTTATTATTAATTTTAAATAAAAAGTATACCACATACACTAGCTTTTCCTATAACCTCGATTTTCTTTCCGAAGCATACAACGACATGTGATACCTAAGTTCACATGCAAGATTATGGTAAAAGTCGACCAAAAAAAAAAAAAAGAGTTGCATTCAAGATTCTGCTACTGGGTTAGTGGGCATTATGATAAAAGTAAAAGTGTTTCAACATTCACAAATACTAAAAAAAAATTCACATTTATGATTAAACACTTCAATCCAGACTCTAAGAGCACCAATAATTCAGGTTTGTTGATTTTTCAACTAATTAAATCATATTGATAAGGTTCAAAAACAACCCCTCGCCAAACTCTGCGAAAATAACCTCGTGTGTTGGTGTACTATTTGTCACGACACAAATAGTACATCAAATCAAATAGTACAATTCGTTTTAAAAAATATATGTACATTATTCTCAGGGTCTCTCTTGGAAATGGATTTATTTTTGGGATTTGAAATTTCGATAAAATGAATATAATATAATACATGATTCTAATCATAATTTTCCAAAAAACCATAAAATAAAAAAATATTTTTTTTTTAAACTAAAAATATTTGTATTTTTAACTTTAATAATAACATAGATTTATTTTTTTCGCCGCCAAAGCAGAATAACTCTGCCCCTTTCCGCGTGAAGAAATCCAGGAAGAATAACTCCTCTGTCACATTGCGCGTGCAGAAATCCTTGCAGTTACATCTGTAAAGGGCAGAGTTTTTTTCTTTTTACTTTCTTAGGATAAAAAAGAATAACTGGTCTGCCCAGCTGTGCGAATAAATCCGAGTATTACATCAGTAAAGAAGGCAAAGGAATTTTTTCTGGCTAAGAAAGAATAACGCAGCTGCCCAGTTGCGGGAATAGACATGAGTAGTCACATCAGTAAATAGTGCAAAGAAATTTATTTTTTTGATGAAAAGGAATAGCTCGTCTGCCCAATTGCCCCAATAATTTCATACATTTGTTGAAGAGCCTTACACCAAACATGCCGGGCCGGGTTTAGTAAAGATTCCGAAAGAATAACTAGGAATTTTAGGGTAGAAATTATAGATTTTATAATGGTGAGTTGATTTTCTAATATTCTTTCAAATGCAGTAGGTTTTAGTAAACTTCTAAATGGTTAACCACTATTTTTTTTGGGTGGAAATTATGGATTTTATAAAATTGCAATTTTTCTTTTATGTATATCAGATATGAAATAGAACTTACTCCAATAATATGAAGAAATTTATATCTACATTAACCGGTTAAATAGGAAAATTTTTATAATTATATTAAAATGGGTTAAACTTTCGAAAACAATAACTAAAATCCCACTATAAAAATTATAGATTCCATAGAAATGGAGCGATTCCTCCAACACCTGTAAATAGAGCATCCACCATAGGGAAACGTCAAATGTCCTCAGATGGTTTTCCCTGGTTGGGATTGTAATGGTTTTGAAAACCGCGTTTGGAGTTAGCCTGCTTCTATATAAGGCAGCCTATGCCATTGTATTTCTCACCTCTTGCTTACCGACTTTGCCCTACTCCAGTTGTAGGTATCCTTGTATATTTCGTGTAACCTAGGTGTTGTTGTATATTTTTATTATGTCAGATATCAATGATTGGCTCATATTATCAATGAATTGCTCATGTTATGTATTGATGCATAGTAACTTATCAATGTACACGTAAAGTATTGATGCACTTTAGCAGATTGAGTAGATTGAGCTGAACTGCAGGCATTTTTTTTTCCTTAGAAGTGTGCCATCCAGTTTCTGTAAGCCAAGAACATGAGCAATTTGGAACAAGCAGGGCGTAACGTCAGCGCTAACAACAACATGTTCGACCGAAATAGCGGTGACAGGAACGTCATCGGCCCCAACACCCAGATCGACGGTAATCCAATCCTGGGCGACAACAGCGGCAACACCAACAACACCGGCAACAAAATCAACAGTGGCAACAACAACACCGTGAACAGCAACAACACCGGCAGAGCCGGCAGTGCCAACAAAGTCAGCATTGGCTAGTAGAGCACCTTACAGCACCAGGTAATGGAAACTTCAGTGGCTTTTGTTTTCCTCTCTAAAATTTATGCTCTGCTCTGTCTTCAGTACTGAACTCTATGCACAAATATGTTATGGTTTATGATTTCGCTTTCTTTTCATATGCACAAAGACGTCATGATTTTATTTTCTTTTGCTTAATTACAATTTTATTGCGTCGCAGGTATGGGAAGAATAAATGTAGTCGAAGATTATCAGTTTATTACTATGTTAACTATTGATATATAGTTAGTTTGGAGCCAAATACTCTATTTACTTATAAATACCAAAGGTGTATTGTAATTTTAATTTATGTATAGCAAACTTACTGCCTGGTTACTTTGTTTTATGTATGACCGAATTACCTGGTTACTTTGTTTCAATGTTTTTAATGGTTTGGTTTGGTGGTCCTATTTCAAAAAAATTAATGGAATAATTAAATAAATAAACAGCCAATCAGAGATAAATTTAAAATATATATTCTTTTAAATAAGTCTAATCAATTTTAAAATACTTATTCCTTTAAAGGTAATCATCATTATATATTTATATACATGTAATTCAATTAT
>APFE030365797.1:0-19372 GCA_000404065.3 Pinus taeda | reverse complement strand
TAGGAGATCTGATTTGCTGTTAAATGAAGATTTATTTTCTGCGGTATTCAAATCCTCATAACTGTTGATTTGTTGGGGTGGGCTTTCTCCTTGCTTGCTTTGAGAGTTGTTTCCTTGATTTCTTGTGACTCAGAGTTTTCTCTAGAATATTCTTCTTTGATGACAGTGTAGTGTTCTTTTTGTGCTCCTTCCCACCATGTAGATCTGTGGTGGTTTTTTCTAGCAAAATTTTTCTCAGAGGCTTTTGGGCAATTTTTGGCTAGATGTCCCGTCTCAAAGCACGATCGACATCTGAAGAGGACACTTTCATAATCAAGCTTCTGGTTCCACACATAGTCTTTACTTGTTACGTTTATTTCAGCTGGGAATCCGACGCTGAAATCCATTTCCACACAGATGCGTGCATAGGTGGTTCTGGCATATTCCTCTGTTTCTGGGCACCTGCAGTAAAATTTCCCAATTGCATTTCCGATGGGTTTTAGCGAGGAGAGATTCCAGAGATGCAAGGGTAGGCTTGGCAATCTCACCCAAACTGGTGCTGAGGTTATCACTGTTGTAGAGGGATCGAATGATGGGTTCCATGGCTTCATGAATAGGCCTGATTTTTCCCAAAACTAAGGGCCGGAATCAAAATAAGAAAACGTTTCTATTTATAAGAAAACGTTAATGCTTCAACTTTTCTCATAAAATCAAAATCAAAAAATAAAATCAACTATTTATTCCATTAAAAATAAAAGTGTTTAATAAAGTATAACAAACAAAAATATAATATAGTTAAAAAAAATATCAAACTATTTTGTTCTCCTCAATACCTCTAACTAATTATCAAACTAACAAAACTAAAACATAATTCCCATGAATCTTGATTGGTGAAGCTGAAAAAAATATGAAACTTGGTAAAAATTACTAACCCTCTTTTATGTTTTTGAGCATTGCAAACTATATACACATGAAACCAAAATGAGTGATGGGCTACTCCAACATGAAGTACATTCCCCTTTCAAGTGGGAATCGCTACTAAGTTAAAATACTTTCATTGACATGATATTTCAACAACAAAGTACAAATGACGTAGAATGGTTTAATTCCCTTTTTATCTATATCTTCATTCATATTTATATAAAATATTTTATAAAAAGATTATATTAATTATAAAATAGTTTAAGGATATCTTCGAATGTACCTATCTCACATCATTTTACAATATAATTTTGGATAATTTGAAATATGTATAAAGTTAATTACTCAAAGATAACCTAACATAAATATGAAACAAACCTATTGATTATAACCACTAGATTCTTTCAATGTATTTAAAAACCAATGGATGCAATTATACATGCTCGACATATTAAGCTTTAGAAAATGTCAAAATAGTTTGACGATGTGCCCATTGATATAAATCACAATAGTGAATATCTCTCTCACACACAATATGTACCATAGAAATATATTTCAATCATCATTTGAAATTATTCTATTAGCTATCACTATATATATATATATATGTGTGTGTGTGTGTGTGTGTGTGTGTATTATAGAAATTTATTTCAATGATAACTTTGAGATTCTTCCAATTATTAAAGTAGAGCAAAATATAAATTCTCAAATAGCTCAATCAACAAGAGCTCCTGCATATGGGACAATAGGCACATTACCTCTGTTGAGGAAAACATGATCAAAATAACATACACCTGCAAGAGAAGCAAAGGCACCCAAATAAATTATAGGTCCAACTTTTAGTAATGAGACATGACTACATAAATTCTTTACTTTCATTGTCAATATAAAAATGATCTCTCTACAAATGTTTTCAAAATAAAACTAACATCATCACACAATTCTCTTTGTCTATCCTTCTTAACTGAGAGACATATTCTGATACTTTCTTGATAGTCTCAAACTATAAGAAAAATTGAAGAGAAAATCATGATATGAGCCTCTTACTATCTCTTACTGTCTTCATTGTTTATATTTATTGTTCCTACCTATTATGAAAAATTTTACAATGCGTGCAACCTACAGGGTGAGAAAGTTTTCCTCAATGAAATTCTTGATTTGACCATGGCTAGCCTCTTAGGCCACTTGTTCCCGTCAAACTCATGAACCTTAAAAATTATTTCTAGTGCAACATGATTTCAAATATTTCAAAGTAACAAGATATATTCAATCAACAGGCAAAAAAACATATTGATACTTATTGCATGCAAGTTTAGAAGCTTTTGATCTGTGAGTTTCTCTAAAGATAGGGCTAGCTCCATGGCTATAACCAATAGAGATTTAAGAACAGACCCAAAACAAAAACAAAAAAAAACATATTGTCATGTTAAGCCACATTCAACCAAGAAAACTAGCATGAAACATGCATGTTGAAAAATACGAGTGAACAAAAAATATACAAGTTTATGGATTGAACTCACCATAAAGGGATTCACCCTTCTAAGCATTTTCAAACTCCATGACGATAGACATCAACATAGATTGTGCGACTTTACCAGCTTTGATGTTATGCTCAAATAAAGCACCAATATAGAGAAAAGTATCAAATGTGAGTTATAACACTAGCTTGAATAAATTTCAAGACATAAAACAAAAGAGAGAAGTAAAACTCTTAATCCCAAAAACCTGATATTTCATGAGGTTTTTTGCATCATCTTTCTCTTCGTCACAAAAATCACATGCTCTTTGTAAAGAATTTCCTAATGCACAAATAAAAATGCAATCCCATACTAGTTGCAATATTATATTCCTCACAAAGGGTGAAGATAATGGGAACATGCGAAACAATGCAAGGATTTGAGAACCTTCAACTTTTCAAGGCAAAGTGGACAGAAAAGAAACCCATAGTCAAACAAATATTCATTAATACCTTCCTAACCTCGCAAGAAGACCACCTATCAAGAAAAAACTAACATCCAAGACAATCGTAAAGGTGGGAAAAGTGGACAGATGGGAAACCCATAGAAAAACAAATATTCATTAATACCTTCTCAACCTCACAAGAAGACCACCTTTCACAAGCTTTATTTTCTTTTCTTGTATTCTACATGGTAACCTTTATCGATAAAATGGGGGGTAAATCTTGATATTTTCTCTTGGTACTCGGAAGAGGCATTTGGAGTTAGGTCACGAGGTCTTGCACATTGTCCTTTGGGCATCAGGGACTTCAAACTGTAGGAGAGGAACTTTGGAAGAGGGAAATTAATGATGCAACAACCGAGGCTCTAGCAAATGATGTTGAGAAGGATGAACAACTTGCATGGGTGGAAGGCAGACTCTATGTCAATGTGCTAGCAGCCTTGCCAACATTTATATGTGGGAAGGAAAGAAAGGAATGAATCAAGATTCCATGATCATATGGGAGGTAATTAGAAATCTATATTTTCTTATTAGATGCTTGCAACTTTGTATTGAATTTGAAATTCATGGTTACATTTGAGGAATTGAGTAGATGCCCACACACAAAGTGAATAAATCAGGATTCCATGATCATATTGGAGGTAAGTAGAAAGTTATATTTTCTTATCAGATGTTTCCAACTTTGTATTGAATTTTTAATTAATGATGACCATTGAGGAATTGAGCATATGCCTATACATAGAGCCTCTTTAATCTCACATACTTCCTAGTACTTTTACCTCATCCTCTGCCATTTCAACCATCAACATCGCCCACTGATAAGAGGCTCTTCTCCTCAGGCTTGATCCCTACCTTATCTCCTTAGTTCTATCACACTACTTCCCTTTCCTTGTAGTCCCTAGGGAGGGAATGAGAAGGTTCATATGCATGCTCTAAGTCCTAGTTACATCTCAATTTGTCGACAATACATAGGGCCTTTCAACCCCAAATTACCCCAACCAAGCTCAACGCCTACCTTTCTCTATCCCCAACCAGAACAGCTACTGAATTCTTTTCCTCATGAGGGACCATTGGATATATGAGAAATCTAGAAATTCAGACTTTGAAAAGATAGATATTGAAAGTCTGTGGACTGGATAGAGGCATTGTTATACCAAACGTGACCAAAGAAAGATATGGGAAGATATATCATATGCCATTGTTGACCACAACAAATTTGGAAGATCTCTCATACACAAGTTGTTATTTCTTTGGATCCCTAATGCAACAACACAACAGATGCACCATCGATGTAAGTTATCTTGCGAAATATTCAACCTATAGTTAACTTTGTAGGCGCAAAATCTTTTGCATTTTTTTTATTTACGATTGAGAATAATAGAACATAAGTAATCCTATATGTCACACAATGACATAATAAATGCATACAAAAAGGAACAACCCACTGTTCCTTACTTTACATGTCATTTTCCACCTCGAAACAAGATTACTACTATCAATAAGCTTTTCTGACATATTAATAGAGATGGGATAAACATTTGAGTCACCTGTCCTTTAGAAATTATTGTACTCAATCGATGGAAATTGTAAAATCCAATATGGTATGCTACTTCACAATTCACAATGAGATTATTATAAATCAATAAGTTTTTCAATAAACTTTTTTTAGGCAAGCTTCACCAAAGTGGTTGAACTCTTCTTTCTTAAGTATATATTTTGTTTAATTTTGTTTCAAATCATGAAGGGATTCAGATGTGTTACAATTACATATATAAACAAACTACATAGTAGTTAGTGCTTGCCACTTAATTTAAATATAACTAAATTAAAGTAAGAATGTTGAATTCAATTTAGTGTTAAGGTTTAGAATCTAGTCAATTTAGGTTTTAATAGATTGATATACTGAGGTATTTTGTTAATTGTAATTTCACATTGTTTACAGGTATCAACAATTTTTTTCCTAATTTCATTTGTTGAAACATGAATTCATCCACCATTACCCTTTCTCATTATTAAGTTAAATCTATTTACATAATATAATATACTTTGTTTTGTTGAATCAAATATTTTTACTTATAAAATTAATAAAATCTACCATAACATTAATAACAACTAACTAAATTAAATTAAACCATTTATAAATATAAAATTACTAAAATATATAATCACCAAATATACTAACACCTAAATTTATCATAAATAACTTAGTTATGATAATTATAAAAATAACTCTGTTATGATAATTATAAAAAGTAACTATATAATATTACCTATTTTTAACTCAATTCGCTCCCATTTACATCACTATGTATCTGCTCAAAGTTGTGGAGTGCAATGTTACTCTATAGAAGTAATTCTACACATTTACCCACGTAGCATTTTTATGGCATATTATGTGGCCGAAGAATGTTGTTGGGCTTTTGGACCGAGACCTAATAGATTTTATTCCATGATCCTGTGTCTGAAATGGTCCCCATAATGATATTGGCCACATACGCTGGTCTCACCAACACATCATTAATCTTAAAGGGATCCCACTTCTTGAGACCCGGAATAAATGCTTATCCCATGCCAATAAAATAATAGCCCGTAACATGGCCAAATTTGACTGAGAAGATAGAGATTCTCCAAAAGCCACCATATTTGATGGACCCTGACGTGCAAGTAGAGAAACAAGTATCCCACATGTCGAGGAACAGTCTAAGGTAAGTCGCCCCCAGTTGCCATATGGAAACAAGTAAACTGGTGGGGTGACCATGTGCCAAATTAGCGGGATACTAAACTAGGAGCACACACATCAACAGAGTGGATTGCGAGACTAAACGGGCAACACCAGAGAGGTCTATAACAAAGTATTCACTGCCAACTATATATCATTAAACATCTCACGAGACTTATCAATAAAACTCGATACGTATGTTAGAGTTTTATCACCGGTGTACATAAATAATCATTACAAAATAAGAAATAAAACAATCATATTTAAATAAATAAATTTAAATATTAATAAAAAAAAAATAAAATTTATTTTATAATGTTTAAACGATGGAGATGGAAAATTCATAGTGTAAATAATAATTTTAAATAATAATAAAAATAATAAAATTAATCTATAAGATTAGGCTAGAGAGAAGCTGTAAATTTTTTTTGGTAAAAAACAAAGTAATATCCAATTAAATGAAAAAAAATGCATAATATCATGCTTGCAGCAGGTATAATAAGTTAATTTAAGTAAGTAAATGTATTTTTATAAAAAATTAAGTAATCAAAATGTTTTATAAATTTTTTCAAAAGATGTTTATGAAGGCAATAGTTTCCCTTGGAATATATATTTTTTTTGTCTTTATAGGACAAATTTTGTATTGCAAAATGTTAAATTTTTAGTGTTTCAATCATTATTATAACACTAGAAATAAATTTCACATCATTAAAAACCCCTAGTACACTTCAAATTCCACCACTGAGCAACTATAACCTAATTCAAGTTTATGTGATCCATAACTTGTTAATGAAAATTTTTCAGAAAAACTCACGTTGAGAATATTTGGTCGAGGCATTTCAAACAAGCCGAGTGTGGTTCATCTTCAAGACAACATGAAGTCAACCTAAAACGGCTAAATTTAACTAAGGAGGGAAACTTATATAGTATAATACTTTAAATATATAATAAATTCACTAAACGACTATCTATGATAAGGGGGAATTGATTCGACTTATTTAAATAATTAATAATTAATAATTTAGTTTGTTTAGTAAATTATTTAATTTATTAACTTATTCATTCCTTGTTATTTGCTAATTAATATTATTCAATTTCTTTTTTCCTACCTAAAAATAAAACCACATAAACTAAGTAAATAAACTAAATGAAAATAAAGATCAATAAATAATAAAAGGAAAAATCAAAACAATACACTAAATTTTTTTAATCAAAATAAAAACATAAAAGGGGGAGCCATGCATGATTCTTCCATATTAATAAAACAAAAAGATTGAGAATCATGCATGGCTCCCTCCCTTTAATGTTTTTATTTTGATTAAAAAAAAATATTGTATTGCTTTGATTCTTCCCTTTTATTATTTATTGATTTTTATTTTCATTTAGTTTATTTACTTAGTTTATGTGGTTTTATTTTTAGGTAGGAAAAAAAAATATTTGAATAATTTAATTAGCAAATAACACGGAATGAATAGTATATTAAATAATAATTAATTAACAAACTAAATTATTAATATATTAATTTATTTAAATAGTCAAATCAATTCCCCTTGTCATAGATAGCATTTTAGTGAATTTATTATATATTTAAAGTATTATATTATATAAATTTCCTCCTAGTCAAATTTAGCCCCTTTTAGGTTGACTTTTCGCCCTATTTAACCGTCCTCCTGCTTCTTCATCTTCCCTGAAGATGAACCACATTCATCTTCCTTGAAGATGAACCACACCCGCTGGTTCGAAATGCCTTGACCAAATATTCTTAATGTGACTTTTTTCTAAAAAAAATTCATTAACAAACTATAACCTAGTTTTTTCTAAATTCAAACCAAATTTAAACCAAAAATCTGTTCAAAAAATTATAATTTTGCCAACAAAAATGCCTACTACTTAGAAAAACCAACATTTTGCCAGAAAAAAATATAAGCACTCGATTTGTACAAAATATTCAATTCATTTGTGTGAAAATTCAAATATTCTACCTAATTTAAGATCCTAAAATTTATTCATTTATACAAATATATAATTTAAACAACTAAAAAATATATTTCCACTCACAATTAATCGTCAAATAGAAAACACAAAAGCAAAAATAGTTTGCTTCTTTTATGTGCGATCTACCACACATCTCAGTCATCCGCCCTCTGGAAATTGTCATACTCAATTGGTGGAAATTCTGAAAGCCAATGCGTTAGTCTTCCTGCCGTTTGGAAATAAAATTACTACAATCGACTTTACTTTTCGTGCAAAGAAATTAAACCGATGAATTAAAACAAATAAATTAATTAAATCTTATGATATAGTTGTCGTAAGAAATTGTGATTATGATATAGTTGTCGCAAGAAATTGTGATTTTTTAGGGTGGGTTAAAATGTTTTTAAAAGGATTTAACAACTGAACAACTTTTTGAAATATTTAGATGGTATGATATAGATTGATGGGTTAAAAGCTCTTTTTTTTAGGTTTAGGTTTAAAGAAATAGGTTAATAGTATCATTACTACGTGGCCCGAAATACCAACGCATACGTTCAGTCATTGAACGTCAGTTATGAAAGATGTATCCAATCAGGGCTGCGCTGGCTTTTCCTCCCTCCGTCTTCTACTACCGAGGAAATTGTGAATCTTATATATAGTTGTCGTAGGAAATTGTGATTTAAAAAAAATGTTTTTAAATGGTTTTAATAATAGAAAACTCACTCAGTTGTACATGTCAACGAAACAATAGTATCATTACTACGTGGCCCAAAATACCAACGCATGCGTTCAGTCAATGAACGTCCCTTTAGTGAGTTGCAGTTAAGAAAGATGTATCGGCTGGCTTCTCCTCCCTCCACCTTCTACTACCAAGGAGCAACAATAGCGTCTCGATGCATTGTATAATAAATATTTTACTTTCTTATCGTCGACTACATAGACTAGAGAGGTTGGTTATATGAAGACAAAAAGAAACTGTGAAAGCATAAACCCTAGACTATCCAACCGGTTGATTCTAGAGACAAAATTAAACTTTATGAACAGATACCAAATTCTACCGGTACATTCAAATTTCCAGTCATTAAAAAGTTAATGATTGAAGTCCATATTGACTTGTCGTTTTTTGTTTCACACATTCCACATTTTTGCCAAATCACCGCGCACTTTCATTCTGTCGTTGAATTTTCATTCAGTCAGCCGGTGTGAAAGATGACTACTGAACTTCACTCGTGTCCAATAGAAAACAAAAGAAAACTTTGCAAGCGAACACCCACTCATATTTCCAAACATAAAAGTTAATAATTTGAAGTAAGCTCGAGTCATATGTCCGTTCCTGAAAGCTAATAATCTGAACATTTTTTTTGGTTCAATGCTTCCCTTACACACAATAAGTTAGAGAATTAAAACAGCATAGGCCTTTATAGGCACCTAGTTTAACCC
Source organism: Pinus taeda (assembly GCA_000404065.3). Taxonomy (NCBI): domain Eukaryota; kingdom Viridiplantae; phylum Streptophyta; class Pinopsida; order Pinales; family Pinaceae; genus Pinus; species Pinus taeda. Next base: position 10,380 of record APFE030365797.1, on the reverse strand, counting down.
ATCACATCCCGTGATAACACGAGGAATAATGATGAGATGATCTAGAAAGTCTTTGGGTAATGTTGAGAGGAATAACGATGAGAAAGTCTTTGGGTAATGTTGAGTGGAATAATGATGAGAGGTTAAATGTATTTTTGTAATGATATGTCATTTTAATGGCCAATTATGGGGATTTATGATGGGACGTTCAAATTATTTTTGGTAATGTTATTAGTGGGAAGCTTACAATATTAGAAAATAAAAGGATGTAGAAGTGTAAAATATATTTTTTACACTAATTAATTAATGAAAAAATTTAATATTTTAAATAAATTGTTATATGTAATAAGGAGAAAAGAAAAAAAAAATAGGATTACAGAGAGATTTTTTGCTAAAAATATTATGAGAAAAACCCTATATTCAAAATCATACTCAATGTATTATTTAACAATTGAATAGTTACAATATATTATAGAGTCTCCATGCTCTTAAAAAAATAGTTTAGGAGTAGCATAAAGATTGCAAATAAATTTTGTAGTATGACAGTAGGAAGCTAAAACTCACATGTTGTTTACTTCAAGGCTATCACTTAATAAATAGACATAAACTATTTATAATTTTCCAATTCTACATGGTGGACAATTAATTAGCCAACTATTTTTTCTTAGCATTCATTGCCTTCTAGTGATCTCTATGTATTTTCCACGACTATTTAATAATTATGCTTTGATACGCCTCAACATTTATTCCTTGCTCCACTGTAGGACTACAAGGTGTATGAAACACCTCTTCCAACATTATCTCAAGTAGATATCATTTTGGGATTCAACTGCGTTAAGTAAGTCATTCGTCTATGACCATTTCCATGAGAGGTAGTCGTAACTCACTAATTTCTCATGATTTTTGAATGGTCCACTTAGCACTCATTACACGCAAGTCATTCATCTATGAACATTTCCATGAGAGGTAGTCATAACTGACTAATTTCTCATGACTTTTGAATAGTCCACTTAGCACTCATTACATCGGGTGATGCTCACAAAGGTGAAGAAGTGGGATTGAAACTAGTGGAATGAATCACATAGTGTCAATCATCGCTTACGAGGCTTGCACCCAGTAACCATGACTTCTCGGGAGGTCAGCCATCCCAGATCGCCTCTGACTCAAGCGCGCTTAACTATGGAGTTTTCCCCACAATCAAGCCCACTTAGCTTGCTACCCCATTTGCAAAACCTTAGCAAGTATTGTGCCTCATGAACCATTCAAGTAGAGTTCCCTTCACTCTTTTGAATTAAGTATTGGGGGAAATCTACTTGAATGGTTCATGAGGCACAATACTTGCTAAGGTTTTGCAAATTCAGTAGCAAGCCAAGTGGGCTTGGTTGTGGGGAGAACTCCATAGGTAATCACACTTGATCCAGAGGCGATCTGGGATGGGTGACCTCCGGAGAAGTCCTGGTTACCGGGTGCAAGTCCAGAAGTGATGATTGACGCTATGTGATTCATTTCACTAGTTTCAATCCCACTTCTTCACCCCTGTGAGCATCCCTTGATGTAATGAGTGCTAAGTGGACTATTCAAAAGTCATGAGAAATTAGTCAGTTACGACTACTTCTCATGGAAATGGTCATAGATGAATGTCCTACTTAACGTAGTTGAATCCCAAAATGATATCTAATACAATGCATTGCGAAAACCCCCAATACTTAATTATGTCAATTGTCATATACCTTGTAGGACTATAAGGGAGAATGCATTAAATTGTGAGCTAATTTCTAGGATAAGGCCCATCGAATCAAAACACCACTTGAATTTTCCTATGCTCATTGATTTTTATCAATGCATCCACAATGTTAGGTAAAGTCTCAACTTTCTTTAGTATCACCTTTCCATTTTCAACCACACCCCTAATGAAATGTTAATCGATATCTATATGCTTTGTCTTTGCTTGAAAGGTCGAGCTTTTAACTAGACAAATGGCATTATCATGATCATATTGAACTGTAATAGCTCTTTCGCATAGCCCTACTTCTGAATATAGTTCATAATCTAAATAACCCCTTTACAAGCTTGAGTAGCTGCCACATACTTTTCCGCTACAGTGGGAAAAGTGACCACAACTTGTTGTTCACTCATCCAACTTACTAGCTCACCAAACAACCAAAAATGTATGCACTCATAGATTTCCTTCTATATACATCCCTTGCCTAATCAAAATCTACATTAACCATGTACATCCATTGAGTGTGTGTCCCCTCAAAGGTCACTATGATTGCGAATGGAATATTAGAAATTACCTTGTAAATACCTAAGGACCCTTCTCGTTGAATCCCATTGTTCACATCTAAGATTAGACATAAATAGATTCAAGAATCTCACTACTTGGGAAATGATTAGTCTAGTACAATGAGACCATTACATGCATGGAACTACCAATTGCATTAGCATAAGAAATAAATCCATATCCTCCATCTATGTGGGCGTTATAAGATACTTCTGAGGTGAAATTTTAGTTACCAAAAAAATCAAAACACTTGATGGTATGCAATATGCCATGTGAAAATGTTGTATCACATAGTTTATATGATAACTCTAGCTTAAAATGTTGCAATGTGAAAATGTTGCATTCAATTACTCTAGCTTAACCAAAGATTTCTTTTTCACTCCATCTCACCTGATCGCTATTCCTAAGATATATGTCTCAATGGGATCAATTCGGAATTGCGCCTAAAGCGTAATTACATATATAATTACCATCCCCTTCAATTAATTCATTAGGTGAGGAATGAAAATCGCCATCATGACTCTTTTAGCAATTGAACGGAAGAGAAAATTCATTAGATATTCTATTCATTATGGTTGCAGAGATAAGCTTATGGTTGAAACCTCCCTGTAGGCAGTATGCACTTCAATCCAGAAGCAAGGAAGGGATCCAAGCTATCAGACTAGAATGCCAAGCCAAGAAAATAAGTACTTCAAGAAGATAGAACCATTTGAAGAATAAAGGTCCTATTTTCAGGTCAGGCTGCTTGGCCCGTAGCAAGTATCTAGTTTGCGCTCTAGGCATAAGCACTATGGATTTCAACCTAAATGGAAGGAGAACTGACTTAATGAATAATAAACTTATCAAAAGGGTCGAGAGACTCAACACAACTATCCCACTATTTTATCTTGAACAACTTGAAGCCAATTGTTTCTTCCACTTATGTTTTATTGGGGCTTCTTCCTTCCTGTATTAATTGTGTTTCCAGCTCCTATCGATCTGCCTTTAAAGAAACCCTTTTTCCTTTCTCTTGTTTGTTGATTGATGCATGCAACCTCTTTGATTTTGTAGCCCCTAAGCCCTTGATATCAACTTCTGATAAAATATCACTTCAAATCATGAATCACATCTTTATTTTACCGAACAATAACATATAATCTATGTGCAGAGTGATAACAAGGAGATGACCATCATCTTGTTTGGTGCTTTAATATGGGTCTTAAAAATGCTAATTCCGATACAAAAGAATAAAACTTTTGGTAACACAATTTGGGAGATTGTTAAAGACCATACAAACACAATTTTAATTTGTAAACCAATAACTCTTTACCTTTTTCAGCATAATGCTCTATTTGTGTCATATAGATCTCCTTCTTCAAGTCACCATGTAGAAATACATCTATCTATTCTATCTACAAATAAAAAGCTATGCTATGAACCTAACATATTTTAACTTAGCAACAAATGAAAATATCTCACCTCAACATAGGAATATCTTTTTGCAACCAACCTTTCCTTCGTGCTTTTCAACATTGCCATTTAAATCAATCTTCCCTCTCAAAAACCATTTAGATCCAATGGTTTCCCTCAATGAAGTAACAAAACCAAGTCCCACGTATCATTCTTTCTAAGTGAAACCATTTCCTCACTGATGACAAATCTATAATACTCCTTATCCTTCATCTCCATTCAATCCTATTTGACTTTCATAGTTATAAGCTCATTGAAGTTAGAAAATAAAGAAAATATTAATTTAAAAGTAGAGTAACAACAATTCTACATGTGTGGATGTCTTCTTTAATCAGTGGACCTTCGTAAAGTCTAACATGGAGATGCTTTCTCTTCTTTTAAAATCTTTGATCTCTCCTTGTCATTAGGACCATCATGAAATTATTTTCCTTTTTTAAGTTCAATTTTCTTGGTCTTAGGTGGTCGATGAACCCTTGACTTATTCTCATCCTCATTTGGATGCATCACTATATGAGAAGGCTTAACTTCTCTAAAAATAACATTCCTATGGTACAATATTATTTAGACATAGGATCCTAAAGCTTGTATCCTTTCATACCAACATCATAACTGATAAAGATACATTTCATGACCATTTTATCCAACTTCCACAACTTCTCCTTAGGCACATGAGCACACACCTCACAATAAAAAACATGAATATTTTGAAGTGAGATCTTCTCATCCATATGTACCTTCATAGGGATCTTACCCATGAGAACTAGTGTGTTAGGCCTATTAATTGAGTAACATGATATAACAACCACTTTTTCCTATAATGTTTTCTCTAAGCTAGCTCCACTTGGCATCATCCTTAACTCTCTCCAACAACATTTTTATCATTCATTATACTATATTATATTGAGGGGTATATAGACTTGAATTATGTATTTTAATGCCATTTCCTTTACAAAACTTATCAAATTATAGAGTTGTCTTCTATATCTAGAGGAAGGAGCATATAATCACTCCTCAAGCAAAGTTTTCGAATAAGAGGTTTTAAGAGACGGTCACATGACCCTTCCACCATCATTGGATTCTCATTGAGGTGTTACATGGTGAAGGGTTAATTGACTCTACCTCAATGATGATATTATCAATGCATGTTGTGTAGTGCAAATTTCACCCACCCTTCTTCAAGAATTATGTTCTCATGGAGGGTTAGCATGGAGAAAGGTTGATGGACCCTTATTGAGGATGATATTCGTGTTAAGGAGTATCTAGTGGAAATGTTATTTGACCCTTACTTAAGTAAAATTTTCAAATAGGACGGTCCTATGGAAGGGTTATCTGATTATTCATTAACTAGAGGGCTCTCATATAGGGTGGGTATGGAGAAGGGATCAATGAACCTTCATTAACGATGTTGTTTGTTATCATTAAAAAATTGGGCATTTAATTAAACTAGACAAGGTGCTCAACACTGGAGAACAACATGTGAATGCACTTCTGATTGTTGGAAAATGTCAAAAACAAGGAAAACTAAAGGTTCCTAACATTTCCACTTAAAAAATAAAATCACAAAAATTCACCTCAATAATTTTGCATGAATCGCTACAACTATTTCTTTGAGAATTGCACGGATCCATAAAAGTGACATATTAGCAATCCTACAAACTCCTCCATCCCTTTTGGTCCCCACCAATCAGTGTTGCCTACAAAACTTGAGATCTCAATGACATGGGTGCTCTCTCAAAATATTATAGATTGAGGTGTAGATATGGAACTTGATTATTTAGATATGTGAGCAATGGCAGAAAATTGGAAGAACAAGTATCCTGATTCCATTCCTAAACATCAAGTCCATGTATTAAACAAAGTTCTCCTCAAAGCTAAGACCATGTTGCACTGAGAATGGGCACACTCCAAGCATTGTCCCATTAATCTTGGGGTCAATCTTCAAAATCCCAAAGACCAGCATAAACTCTTAAAATAAGATAAGTCTAGAGGTAGGCATAGTAACAAGTAACTCTTGCAAGTATTAAGTTATTTTTGGTCAATTCAAGAACAATTACTCTTATGACTAAGGCTTTTTCCTCAACTCCACCTTCTACTTAATAAAAATCATCCCATGGAACATAAGAGGCCTAAATTTCTTAGGTAAGCTAAGGCTTATTAGGACACATATTATCCAATTTAAACTTGATATAATGATGATTCAGGAAACAAAATTCTCTAAGGAAAAAGTATCCTCTGTTATCTCCAAATAATGGAAAGAAGCCCATAGCCTAACCATTAATGCAAACAATATATGTGAGAGGTCTAACTATATGTTAGCATCCAAAAGAGCTTTTTTCTCATGGATTGCTGGGAAAACAATAGAGTTTTAACAACGAAATTTAGAATTTCAAGCTCAGATCAATAAGGATATATATCCAATGGATATGAACCACATATTGAGGATGAAAGATCGTAATTCCTTCCCACTCTAAAGAGACTAGGTTGGATGATAAAATATCTCCTATTTATAATCGGGGTAGACTTTAACATGATAAAATTCCTCTTTGAGAAAAATGGAGGAATTCAAAGGTTAGATCAAGAGGCATGTCACTTCAAATAGACCATAAATGTCCTGGAACTAGTGGAGATACCATTCATGCCACTTTCACTTGGAACAACCAATGTAAAGGAATGCACTAGGTTGCCTCCAAAATAGATCACTTCCTTATTTTTGAAAATATGACGGAAAATAATATATTTTTAGAAACCCTTCATCCTTCCCTGCAAAAGCTTCTATCACTAGCCCATATATTTATGGACATCAAAACTAGCTATACGAATCAACCTTTTTGTTTTGAAATTTTTTGGCTCTTAGACTGATCCTTTCTAGACAAGTCCAAAACATGGAAGATATAATCTCCTTCATATCCAAGCTCTCCCACGAAGTATTTTCAACCAAAACTCAAATATCTCAAAAGTTGCATCAAATTCTAGAATAAGGAAGAATTTAGGAACATCTTTCAATCTCAGGGTTGTCTTAAAGAACACATGAAAGAAATAAAAACAAATAAGCATGCAAGATAGATAAGAAGACCTTTTATTAAAGCACTAAAATATCATCACTCATCTCAAAGATCGAAGAAAACAAGAGGATATTTTTTTCTTTCAAAAATCATGCATCAAATGGCTTAAAGAAGGTGAGAAAAACTATACAATTTTCCATCACTCCATGCTTAATCATAAAAGAAAAAACATAATATCCTCCATAAAAATTTGACAGATATTATGCTCTTAAAAGCACGTTGATATTGAATATGAGCTTGTTTCTTATTACCAACATGTCTTATTGGAGTCTTCCCCCCTCTAAAGCCAAATCCATAAGAAAAATCACCGACTACATCCTCGCTTTAGTCATTTCGAAGAAAAATGATGGTCTAATTCATCCTACTACCATATATGAAGTAGAAGATATCATCTTTGGAATAACCAAAAACAAAACACTAGGGCATGATGGCTTTACCTCTAATTTCTTTCAAGCACAATGGTAATTCATAAAATAGGATGTTTGAAAGTTGTGGAGGAATATTGATTAACAAAAGTTTTCCTACCAACCATCAACGTTACTCTTCTTACCCTTGTTCCAATAACATCTAATTCAAAGGAACCTAATGGTTGTCATTCTATTTCCCTTTGAAACTCTATCTAAAAAATTATCTCTACAATCATTGGCAATCATTTGAAACCCCTTCTTCCATTACACATCTCTTCAAAGTAGATAGGCTATGTTGAAGGAAGATAAATTTTAATTGGCATAATAATGGCCCGAGAGTTGGTTCATTCCCTTTATCATTAAAAAAATGCAAGTGTGCTCATCAAGCTTTATTTATTTAAGGATTTTAATAAATTAAGTTGGTTTTACATTTCCAAATCCTCAAAGTGTTTGGTTTCTCGCAAGCCTAGATCACCTAAATTATTTCCCTTATCCCCTCCTCCTTTTTATCTATCTTATTGAATAGCTTTAACTTGAAGGCCTTCAACCCTTCTTTAAGAATTCGTTGTTTGAAAGTTATATATTATGGGTCAATGGAGCACATAAAATATTGCATAAATATAGCCACAGAAAACGCATAAAACAAGAGAGACATAGATATAAGTGGTTCACCAAGTTTGGGCTACATCCACCTTGAATAGCCAGTCCTTCCTTTCTATCATCCAGCAAAATGAAAAGACACAACCTACAGCAGATCCGCTGTAATATCCTCTGCTTTCTCTCATAGTTTCACCTCTCTGTTTCTCACTCAGAGAATACACATCTATTACATAACCTCAAAAATAAAATACCCTCATACAAAGAGAGGGGTTGCCTTCTAGGGCAAAAACCCTAAACTAAACATAATTTCTACCGTCAGATCATCTTCCTAATGGATGGCCCAGATTGGCTAGAAATTACTATACTTTTACAAGGCAATTTCACATTTGTTTTTAGCTTTAGGGGGGGGAAAGTCTGCCCCGCACACCCCCCCCTCTCGCATGGAGGGGTGTACAAACTTTGTGGGGTATACATCGGGTTGAAACAAAGACTTCTAAACAATCATGCTCCACACCCAACAATCTCCCACTTGGAGAATGATTGTAGCAGCTCCACCGTTGCTTTATTTGCTGGAAAATGGCTCCTCTTTGGACGTGGTTGTTTCTCATCTTTATCGTCATCCTTGAAGACCAATTGAAACTGAGCATATTCTCATTTTCTCCCTAGTTACAACTTTTGTTAGCATATCTGCAGGATTCTGGCCAGTGTGTATCTTTTCCAGCTTCAACTCTCCATCTTCCAACACTGATCGTATGAAATGGTACTTGAGTTATATGTGTTTAGTCCTGGAATGAAATGCTAAGTTCTTTGCAAGATGAATGGCACTTTGGCTATCACTGTATAATGTGCCCATATCATGCTTCCTACCCAATTCACCCATAAACCTTTGTAACCAAATCATTTCTTTACCAGCCTTTGTAGCAGCAACATACTCTGCTTTTGTTGCTGAAAGTACAACAACACTTTGGATTTTTTAAACCCAACTGATAGTTGTTCCACCTACAATAAATACGTATCCTATAGTGCTCCTCCTGTTATTTTTGTCACCTACCATATCTGCATCAACATATCCTTGTAGAGAAATGTTTGAATCACTAAAGCATAATGCTTGATTTGTGGTACCTTTAAAGTATCTGAGAATCCATTTCACTGCCATCCAATGTTCCTTTCCTATATTTTTCATGTACTTACTTACAACTCCCACTGCATGTGCAATATCAGACCTTGTGCAGACCATTGCATACATTAAGCTTCCAACTGTTGATGCATAAGGAACCTTAGACATATAATCCATGTCTTCTTGGGTCTTTAGGCACATTTCCTTACTAAGTTGAAATGGCTAGCAAAAGGTGTAGTAACTAGTTTTGCATTGTGCATATTAAATATTTTCAACACCTTTTGTATGTATTCATTCTAAGACAATGTTAATTTGTGATTTTTCCTGTCTCTAGTTATTCTCATACCAAGGATTTGTTTTGCAGCTCCCAAATCCTTCATTGCAAATGAATTTTCCAATTTCCTTTTGAGCACATTTATTTCCTGCATGTTAGCCCCTACAACAAGCATGTCATCTACATACAATAACAATATAAAATAGCTGCCATAATTTTGCTTTTTCAGATAAACACAATAATCAGAGTGACATCTAGTATAACCTTGTTTAGACATAAACTTGTCAAATTTTAGATACCATTGCCTTGGAGCCTGTTTTAAGCCATACAAACTCTTCTTCAACCTGCAGACTAGTTTCCTCTTCCCTTTTACCTCATATCCTTGTGCCTTTGCATATATATCTCTTCCTCCAAATCCCCATGGAGAAAGGTTGTCTTTACATCTAACTGCTCAATATGCAAATCTTCAACTGCTACTAGACTCAAAATAGTTCTTATTGAAGTCATTTTAACAACAAGAGAAAACATTTAATCAAAATCAATATCTTTCTTCTGTGCAAACCCCTTCACCACAAGTCTAGCTTTGTACCTTTGTTTTCCTCCATCTTGTTCCTTCAGCCTGTAAACCCATTTATTCTTCAATGTAGTTTTTCCTGCAGGCAACTTGACTAAGTCCCAAGTCTGATTATGCATTAAGGAGTCCATCTCTTCTTCCATGACTAGCTCCCACTTCTTCCTACTTTCAACCTCCATTGCTTCTTCATAACATTCAGGTTCACCAGAATCAATCAACAATAAATAATATAATGAAGGAGAGTATCGTTCAGGGGTATACTTATCCTGGTATATATTCGAACACCACTTTCAAGTGTTTAGGGTGCCTATTGTTGTTGTGGTTGTTGATTATTATTATATTCAGGCACCTTTAATTTTTCTGTGATTTCATCAAGAACTGTGTATTCCTTGTTTTCTTTTCCTATTTCTTTTCCTGCAATTGATTCTTATACAAGACCTTTTCATTGAATATTACATCTCTACTCCTAATGATTTTTTTATTTCCGTAATCATAAAAGCGATAACCAAAATCATTACCGCCATATCCTAAATTTCTTTGACTTTGCATCAAGCTTTGTTCTATTTTCTTTATTAATATGGACAAAGGCCTCACAACCAAAAGGCTTTAAAAAAGAGTAGTTTACCTTTTTACC